>JASDQU010223926.1:0-15568 GCA_032191745.1 Picea mariana | reverse complement strand
GATGTAGACCCTCAAACAGAACCCCTGTTGGCTCGATGTCCTTGGTATAAGGATGTCATATATTTTCTGCAGGAGTTGCAGCCTCTAGACGGCCTGCAAAGAAACAAGGCAAGAGCTCTGAAGCTCAAAGCAGTCAGATACTGCCTTGTCGATCAAATTTTATACTGGAAAGACCTCCTGGGGGTGCTTTTAAAATGCATAAATCCGCAAGAGGTCGACAGGATCATGGTTGAATTTCACAGCAGCCTATGCGGAGGGCACCATTTCTGGAAGACCACAGCTCACAGAATTCTCAAAGCTGGGTACTACTGGCCCACCTTGTTCGTTGATGTCTGTAGAAGAGTTAGAGCCTGTATCCCATGCCAAAGATTTTCAGGAAAGCAACAGCTCAAGTCTCTGCCTTTAAAGCCTGTAGTTGTTTCGGGACCTTTCCAGCAATGGGGCCTAGATTTTATTGGAGAAATCCACCCTGCTTCCAGCGGGCAGCACAGGTGGATCCTGACTACCACAGACTTCTTTACTAAGTGGATCGAAGCCATCCCCACCAGGAGTGCTTCCCACAAAGTAATTATTGGATTCCTGGAAGACCTCATCACAAGATTCGGCTGCCCAACAAAGATTGTCACTGATAACGCCGCCTCTTTCAAGGCTGAGCCATTAGTCAAGTTCTGTGAACAATTCGGGATCAAACTAATTCAATCCACCCCATACTATCCCCAGGGCAATGGTTTAGCAAAATCCTCCAATAAAAGCCTGATAAGGATCATCAAAAGATTATTGGAGGACAACAAAAGGGCTTGGAATTCAAAGCTGAAATTCGCTCTATGGGCCGATCGGGTGACCACAAAGAGATCTATAGGCATCTCCCCTTTCCAGTTAGTTTACGGAGCAGAAGTTGTCTTCCCTTCTCAGTTGGCCATTCCCGTAGCAAAATTCTTCCAGGATTATCAAGAAGAGCCTAATGATATGATCCGAAGAATTCATCAACTGGTAGAAGTCCAGCAGGCCAGAGAGCAGGTAATGATAAGAATTCAGGACCATCAGCAGAGGATCAAGCAGGTTTTTGATAAGAAGGCCAAGAAGGAGGAGTTCCAGATAGGAGACCTGGTACTGAAATGGGATTCTCCTAAGCAAGACAAGGGCAAGCACGGCAAATTTGAAGCCTTGTGGATCGGGCCCTTCAAAATCTCTGAAGTTTTCTCAAATAACACGTACAGGTTGCAGGATTTGGAGGGTGAAGAAGTTTTCAACAGCCCAGTAAATGGGCATTTTCTTAAGAAATGTTTTGTCTGAGCCTTCGGTGGCTCCCTTATTTGTAAATATTGTCATTTTTGGTTCTTTGCTTATTTTTATTTTTCGGCTTAGTAAATGACTCCATAGCCCAACAACAAGGCACTGGAACTGCAAAATGAGTCCTTAGAGCATCACAGGGACGACTCTATCCCCCATGGAGCCTAATGTTAGCAACATTACTTGTCTTCAGCATAGGGATATCCAGGTCTGCAGGTTGCACGAGAAGCGCCCAAGCGCAGCACACAGAAGAAGTCTTGTTCGGACTTAAAATCAAGCGAGCGGGCTTTTCGTTCTTCAGCGGAAAGGATTCAACGACAAAGCAGAGCAGTGGTTAGTGGGTAATTGCAGTTAACCGAGTCGCGCCAAGTATAGTATCACGATCTCGGGTATCGGGAGTTTAGAAAAGGGAGCCAAGGGTCTTCGACCCACAAACTCGCGAATCGCGAAATGAAAAAAGAACTTTTGATGACAGGCCCACAGTACCGTCGAAAGTGTTTCGGGCCGTCCGATCAAGAGAGGGGTACGTGGTGTGCGATTAGGTTCTATCGCCCCTTCACGCATCGCGACTTCAAAGAGCAAGGATTAGCCTCCTCCCAGCCTCGAAGCACGAAACGCCGAAAATGCTCAGGAGCTGGGCCCACAGTCTTGACGCCTGGTCACTTGGGGAAAGGAAAAGAGTTATGCAAAGGGGCCGAAGCGTCGGGTTTTGCCGCAGAAGGGAGTACCGCGTCCTCCAAGACCAATTCAGCCCGACCTCGATCTTGGTCCTCGCTAAAGAATTAAATGAAGGAGAATGGAGGTAGTTGAAACCTCGGTTCACTTATTGAATGCAAGACATGGAGGTTCCGACAAGCAGTCTGCTCGAGACGGTCCTGTACACTGATTTTCTCCAAAAGGTCATGCCGAGTTCTCATCTAACGAGAGGAAGTCTGCACACGCCATTTTGGCCTTTAATGTTTCAGCTACCTCCCCTGCAAAGGCCATGCTAAGTAAGGTTACCTCTGACGAAGGATTTCCGTCCGAGTCTGACTGAAGAGACGCTACGCCTTGGAGGGCGAGCACGCCTCTGTTGGGCAAATCTGTCCGAGTATATGTACTCAGTTTTTTCAATTTTGTAAATATCGATGGTAGAGCGAAGCTCCCGACTGTAAAGTTTTAATAGTCATTCTAGCTTTCTGGTTATGCATCTGTATGTGAGATTTCTTATTTTATAGCAGACAGTCTTTCTTACTCCATCTAAGTTTCATCTCATACTGAGAGAGTTCGTGAACGACTGATTCGTGCGAATTATTGCAATTATGTTATGATACAGGATTTATTGTTGCATTATTGTATTCTCTGGTTTTTTGCATTTGAATGTAAGAAGATCTTGCGTTTAGATGCCTTCTTCTACAGACTGTTAGAAACCTGATGTTTACGACAGACCTTTCCATCTCTCTGATACAAGTCTTCCTCCTACTCACCCTTACTACAACTCACTGTCTGAAGTTTATCTAAGACCTCACTTGCCCATGCATACCTGGCTTAGTTTCGGAATTAGAACAATATGGTTTTGAGTTAACTTCCATTCGATCACCCCTTTTTATAAACAAATCGTGACATAAACTGATGGGCGTCGGGCTCTGCTCCTGCTGCAATCCAGGGGTGACTTCCGACGCTAACATTTTCCACAAAGCATAGCCTTCTCCATTGAACAATGGTGCTTTATTGTTAGACATTCCTTCTTGTTGACCCATCTTCAAGATCTACCTTCAAGTTTGTTAGACTGTTGCTGAAGGAACCGACTCTGATACCAATTGAAGGATCAGATTCTGTTACTGAGAGGGGGGGGTGAATCAGTGACAGGACAATTATATCAATTTTTACTTATTAATGCAAAACAAAATCTTAACACAGTATTTTATTGTGCAACCCAAATGGGAAAAACCACAAACTCTTTTCTATTAACTGCAATTTGTTTTACATGTTACATAGGAGGAAGATGTACTTCCTCTTTGATCAGCACCAACTGATCAGGATGCACCCACACCATTGTTTACCAGCACCAACTAGTAGGAGGCTACGACCCCCTATTTAGTCAGCTACAACTGACAAGGAAGCACCAACTCCCTCTGCAGGCACCAACCTACCCTTGCACCACCCAACCACCCTTAATGCATAAGTATTAGCTTTTCTTCCTGGAATCTGCTTCAGCTTTTGATTCTTTTCTGGATTGCAGAGACACTTTCTTCTCACCATTTTTTCTCATTTATATACTCTTCAAACGGGTGTGAAATTTAAAACATCGTGTCCCTTTATTTGAAACATTGTACCTTTTCATTTAAAATGATAATTAAACTTTAATTAATATTATTTTTCCTTTTTATTCATTATTCATGTTTTTCATGATTTATTCTCTTTTAATCATGACTGTGTATCGATTCATTATATCGTGAAGGTTTTTCATAAATTGATCACARTCATGGATCAATTTAATCCTTTATACTYGATATCAAATCTCTTTTACTTCACAGAGACCAGATTCCGTGSAGGCACTTTCTTCAAGCCATTTCACATGACCGTGCGTTACAGAACCACTGGCTCAGCAATTTCGGCAACGCATTACTCTGCAATGTCAAACCTCTTTACAATATGACCAATGGCGGTGACCTCGCGCTTAAGGCAATTTAGACCAAATGAGCGTTTGAGCACTTCTCAGTTCAACGCCCACGATTCATCCTCCTGACGAGATAGACGGCCGACGGGGTTTCGGCGTTTAGACATTCGAGTCTTCGTGACTTCACACTTTACTAAACTAACGATCACGAAATCSTCAGTCAGTTCGGACKGCTCATATTACCCACTGAGATGGACGGCTCACGGGGTTTCGACTTTTCRTCCTTCGGGACTTCGAGACACTGCTCCTTACAAAACTCCCGGTTGCGATATCGCCAATATGATCAGTCAGTGCACGTCTCTTCCATGGAAGAGATCAACGGTCCACCTTAAACCTTGATCYGATCCCCTCTTTCCTTAATCGAATGGTTGTGTCTTAATCAGGCGTAGAGATGTGTGGTTGCTAAGATTTCTTCGTTTTTGCCTTCGAATCTTCGTGACCTCCAATAGTCCCTTTCGGCGTTTGGGACTTCGTGATGTTGGAGTTTTTGCTTACAACGAAAAACTATCGATACTATGGATCATCTGACGCATGTCCCTTTCGGAGTTTTGACATTCGAGACTTCCGGACTATAGAGTATTTGCTTAGTGGTGAAATATCCTGAAGTAGGACTCCCGGAGTAATGTAAACGCTTACGTCACTTAATGACGTGTCACCAGCCTATTGGCTACCACGTGTCATACATATTTGTGATTTTCACGTGCCTGAAATGATGTATCAACTTGACACTTGTCAGTGTCTTATTGTGCCACGTGTGCTTAGCTGACGTGGTCTGCTGACAAGGTCTATCAACGTGTCTTGATGACGTGGTCTGCTGTGTCGTTTTTCCTTGGTTCAAATCCAACGGCCCTCCAACGCTTTCAAGATCTGACGGCCCACGATTCTATCGCGATTTCACGTTTCTCTATTTGGAAGGTTAGCACTTCCAGTCTTTGACTTTCCAATCAGCGAAGTGCTGAACCAATGCCATGTGTCCTCTAGCTCAACGGCCAGGATTCTCTCTCAATCCAATGGTCTGGATTGGATCGCAAATTCCCGTTTCGATATTTCAAGAAGCATGCTCCGTTCTCTCAACTCACAATCTCCGAATTCCCGAAATCCGGTATGCCACTCTCGTCAGATCGACGACCCATGTCGCTCCTCCTGATCGATGGTCCTTATCTTATCGTGATTTCGTGTTTTGGTATTTCAAAGGTTAGAGCACCTCCCTTCTTTTGACTCCTGATTTCCCGATATCCGATATTCCACTCTTCGTCGAATCGACGACCCACGTCGCTCCTCCTTTTTAGCTTTGGATCTAACAGTCCACGTCGCTCCTCCTCCTGAGCTTTGGAGTTTGACTGAGTTCAACAGTTATCCTCCTTGCAGTTATGCTGGATCTAACGGCCCACGACTATTTGTTCCTGTTGTTTCCAGCAATATCTACCGTCCATCGAGATTATCGATGGCTCCTTTCTCTGAACTCGACGCCAGCCCTTCTGAGCTTAACTCATTTCAGTATTCGCTTCTCCTGTTCGCTCTTTCGATCTCTGCACACTATTGACATCTTCTGCTTACTGATATACCTGTTTGACATCAATGACAATCTCGACTGTGGTAATTCATCATTAACAACAGATCATCAATTCGACTATTGACATCAATGACAATCTATCCAATAGATATTGTGCCCTTGAGGAGATGAGCTAGAGATTGATGACGTGAGCATTGATGATGATAGTACACCTTTTTGGAGAGGTTGTTGAGCTTTTCCCTCATGACATCACACCCTAGCCCTTGGACATTTCACATGTTGATGATGGTGTCATGCATGATAATGATTTGATGCTTGCTTGGGCCAACCTAGCAATGGTGATGACGAGTTGGCACTTTCTAATGAGGAGATGTGACCCTTGGATGATGAGTAATGACCTTCCATGATGCTCTACATTTTTTGAGAAGAGACGTGGCCTTTGGAGACCTTTGTACCCCTTGGAGGATGGCATCGCCTCCCTTGGAGACACTCACACACCCACACATGTGACCTTTTGAGGATACATTTAGGTGTTTTAGCATTATATTTTCATGTTTGAAGCTATTTTGGGGCTCGACCTAGACCTATCCACCTTGTATCATGGACTAATTACATTTTAGGGGCTTTTTGAGAGGTAAAGCACTAGGGTTTCCTCATATAAAAGGATGATGCTTCATGCTTCCCTCATTTGTAAATAATAACTCACACTTGTGGTGAATCACTTCTCTTGTCTTCTAAACTTCTCTCTCGTCATGGAGTACTTGTGCGCACCTCATGGATATTGATCTTGTGGATGTTTCTTCATATTTTGTGGATGATTCATGTTCTAGGATTTCTTCATGCTCAACGACTTGGTTAGTAAGTGTTCTTTCTAAGTTTTGATGGTTTATTCTTGGTGCTTTAAGTTCTTTATCAAATTGGTGATAATTTGCATGGTATCTTGTTCTCCTTGGATAAATTGTATTTTGGAACCCTAGGAAGGCTTGCAATTGTGCTCCCTTCCCTTGTTTTCATTCATTTTAAGCTTGTTGAACCATATAAGATTGATTTTAAGGCTTGTAATTGTACTCCCCTAGATTTACCCTTATTCAACAAATTCTAAAGCTTGTGATTGTACTCCTCTAGGGTTTTATCACATTGATCCTTCGTTAGAAGACTTAGAAAACATAGGACAACATCTATGGCTTATGATTGTACTCCCCTATCTTTAGCTCATCAAACATGAATTAAAACAGTAAATACACTTCTGATAACTTCCACTTTAAATGCTGATAATAAACATGCACACTATAGAAATATACTCAAGAATTTTTGGTCAACATGACCCAGGAAAAACCCCCATGGGGAAAACCAGATGAAGAGGAAATATATTATGGAGCTCTTATTAGAGAAAATTACAGCAAAGAAATGAACATAAGGAACCTGATTTACAACAGCCAAAAGATCTCAAGCTTGGCAGCAAATTTCTCCTGGAAGTGTGTGCCCTCCTTGGGATTTGCGCCCTTCTTCTTTGCTTCCCTCTTCCTTGAAGATTTTTGCCTGCTATAGAACTTGTGTGCCCTCTCTCAACAAGTGCGCCCTTCCTCTTAGCTTGTGCGCCCTCACTCAAGTGTGCCCCTTCTTCTTTGCTTAGGGCGCCCTTCCTTCTCCTCAAGGAAATGTGCCCTATCTCCAATGGTGCGCCCTTCTTCCTCCTTGAACATGTGCGCCCCTCTTTCTCCTTCTCCAAATTCCTTTCTCCTCTTCTTCTCCTTCAAACTCTCAAGTGAATAATGAATGCCTCCTCCCCCTTCACTTTTCTCTTTAGCCTCCTCATTAGGCTAACCTAGGAATCAATGGCTAGGATTAGATCTTAGCCATCCAAGATCAAGGGTGGAGATTAGATCTCCCCCTTAACTTAAGTTCCCTAAGTCACTTTATGATTAAAATCTCATAAAGTCACTTTGACTTTATAACATAAAGTAAAGTGAGTGAGGGTCACTTTTCCCCCTTTAGTGTTAGGCACTCAATAACACTAGGGGACCACTTTCCAAGGTACAAAAACTCAACACTCCCTCTTACCGAGGAAAGTGTCCTTCACCACTCCCATCTTGTCTCTGAAGTAGACATGCTTGCTCCTTGGCAAAGACTTTGTGAGAATGTTTGCAATCTGCTCATCAGTAGATATGTACTCAAGATGAACTACTCTTCTCTGAACCCAATTACGGATGAAATGGTATCTGATCTCTATGTGCTTGGACCTGTCATGAAAGACTAGATTCTCAGAGAGTTTGATACAACTCTGATTATCACAGTGAATCACTATAGGCCTCAACTCATGACCAAATAGACCAACCAACAACTTGCGAATCCAAATAGCCTCGCAGCAGGCTTGACCAGCTGCCATATACTCTGCCTCAGCAAAACTCAATGCCACTGACTTATGTTTTCGATTGAGCCAGGAAACAATTCTTGATCCCAACCTGAAACAACACCCTGAAGTGCTCTTCCTGTCAACTGCACATCCTGCCCAATTTTAGTCTTTATAGTCAATCAACCTGACCCCATCACCTCTGACGTAGTCCAAACCATAATCCACTAATCCTGCTATGTACCTCAAAACATGTTTTGATCTGATCCAGTGCACACTCTTAGGCTTCACCATATACTGACTGAGAGTGTTCACAGCAAAACAAATATATGGTCTAGCGTTGACCAGATACATCAACAAACCAATCAACTAACGATATCTCCTGGCATCCACCAACTCGAAATCAAAAGCACTAAGATTCTTCCAGTTGGTGACCATAGGTGTCGACATGGGTCTGTAATCCTCCATCTGAAATTTGCTCAGAATATTAGTTGCATACTTCCACTGTCCCAGAAAGACGTGCCCATCCTCTTGCCAAACCTCCAAGCCCAAAAAATAATGCATCAATCCTATGTCCTTCATCTCAAACTCTAAACCAAGACCCCTCTTGCAATCAACTATGAGCTCCTCCCCTCCAATGAAAAACAAATCATCAACATATAGGATAACAATGAGAGTATCCTCTCCTTGAATAATGTAATAGAGATTTGGATTCGCCTCACTCTTCTCAAAGCCCATCTGCAGCAAGTAAGAATCAATCCTAGAATACCAAACTTGTGGAGCTTGCTTCAAACCATACAATGCCTTTTTCAAGTGGCACATGTGGGACTCTCTCCCAAACACCTCGAACCCCTGTGGCTACTCAATGTATACCTCCTCCTCTATAAGACCATTCAAAAATGTTGTCTTCACATCCATCTGATGGATCTTCCAACCCATCTCTACTGGCCATAAGACTCCTGATGGAAGTATATCTCGCAACTGGTGTGAATGTCTCATCATAGTCAATCCCCTCAACCTGAGAGAATCCTCTTGCCACAAATCGAGCCTTGTGTTTCTCAATGCTGCCATCTACAGCATACTTAATCTTGTACAACCACCTGGAAGTCACCACTGACTTCCCCTTTGGCCTAGGCACCACCTCCCACACATCATTCCGCATAATGGAATCATACTCCTCCTGCATGGCATCTCTCTAGACCTGTTGGTCTGCTTCCTGCTCAAAAGTAGTGGGCTCAGAATCTATGATGCTAGTCACCATGGCCAAGTACCAACCAAACCTCTCTGGTGCTCTGCTCTCTCTCATCAACCTTTGGGGCTCACAAACATGCTCCTTGGCTTCCTTCAAGGTCTCCTAAGACCATATAGGTTTCCTCTTCCATAAAGTAACCTCCTGTGGAGCAGTACCCTCATTCCCCTCAGTGTCATCCATAGATCTCACCATAGATGTCTAAGATCCTGAAGCACGTGCACCTGTGGGCTGTGTACCAATCACCTGTGATCCTGTAGTTGTACTGGGTGGACCAGTCACCCCTGAAATCTGTGTAATAGAGACCTAAGGCTGTGTCCCCTGTGATGTATCATCCTACATCTATGGAACCTCCTCAACTCTATCTCTCAACTCACAAGATCTCTGAAAGGGTCTATCCTCCTCGAATCTAACATCTCTCCTCACAACAACTCTCCTTAGTGCTGGTGTGTAGATTCGATAGGCCTTTGAGACCCCGTTGTATCCAACTAGGATCCCCTTCTCTGTTGTGAGATCCAACTTTGTCCTCTTCTCAGAACAGACATGAGAAAAATTCAAACACCCAAATATGCAAAGGTGTCCAACATCTGGCCTCCTCAGGAGTCTTGCTCCCCAGAGCTCTATGTGGACTCTTGTTCTGCAAATACACTGCAGTACTGCAAGCCTCAGCCCATAAGAAAAATGGCAACCCCTAATCATGCAACATAGATCTCGCTGCACCAACAATAGCCATGTTCTTCCTCTCAACAACCCCATTTTGCTAGGGGTTGTAAGGAACGGTCAACTGTCTCCTAATACCCTCCTAGGTGCAGAAGTTTCTGAACTCTGTGGAGGTATACTCACCCCCATTGTCCGACCTCAAGACCTTGATCTTTCTCCCTATATGGTTCTCCACAAGAGCCTTAAACTCTTGGAACCTCTTGAAGACCTCACTCTTGGTCTTCAAGAAATAGATCCACGTCCTTCTGGAGTGGTCATCAATGAATGTCACATAATACTCACATCCACCCAAGGAAACTGATGACATGGGCCCGCACACATCAGAGTGTACCAAATAAAGTATCCCAKTTGATCTRMTGTCACTTCTCGGAAAGACAATCTTGGTGTACTTCCCAAGAGCACACCCCCTGCATACCTCCCGATGCTCAGTGTCAAACTATGRCAATCTTGTCACAATCTCCCTCAACACTCTCAGAGCTCCATGATGCAAAAGARCCATCCTCCTATGCCAAAGCTCACACAACTAACTGTTGTTGCTACAACWAGCCAAAGCATGTAATGGCTGACAATTGAGTATGTACAATTTCCCATCACGAGTMCCAATCACTCTAGTTGGTGTGATACTGGATCACTTAGGGTAAATGAGGACCTCATCACCTTGGAATAACACCTCAAATCCCCTATCCTAAATGGTGGAAACTGATATCAGTTCTTCTTCAACCCAGGGACATACAAAACATCCMTGAACACCATGGGTGGCCTTAACTCCCTTTGAAAGGAAACTATGCCATGCCCAGTCGCCCCGATTATGGTGTTATTCCCAAGCACTATCTCYAACTTGATCCCAAACTCTGTAAGATCAATAAAGTGCTCTCTAACACCAAACATATGACTAGATGCTCCATTATCTATGTACCATACACTAGATGGCATCTCAACTATAGACAGACTGTCAAGCAAGAACATTTCCCTCTCAAACTGAGAGAACTCATCCTCCTCGGGTGATGTTGTTGTACCACCCTGCTTCTTCTTCTTCTTCTTGTTCCTCCCTTCTACTGTTGCTTGGCCCCACCCTCGGGACTCTTCTTGGTCTTCTTCTTTCCCTTTGCCAAAAGAGAAAGATCCCCCTCATCATCCCCACCACATTGCTGACTAGAAGATCCTAAGCCAAACCTGAGCTCCTCCTGTACAAAGTCATCCCATAGCCTCTCCCAAGTGAGCATAAGCTCTTTGGCTACAATGCCTCATACAAAGCTCTCCCATGGTTTGGAGAAGCCATTTAAGGTTGTCCTCACCAACTCAGATGGATCCACTACCTCCCCCACAGCTGCCAACTCATCACGAATCTAAGAAAATCTCGTGAGGTATGAGGTGACCGAATCAGTCTTCGTCATCTTAGTGCCCCTCAACTTTTCCTGGAGCACCGTCTTCCGGTTTTGGTTAGGGCTCTGATAAAGACTACACAAGGACTGCCACATCTGAAATGAAAAGTCCTTACCAGAAACATGAGGAATAATGTGGTCTTTCACTGCATCTAAGATAGTCCTCTTGGCCTTGATGTTCCTCTTCCTGAACTCGGCCAAGAGCACTGCATTAGTAGGAGGTACCACAGGATTTTCAACAATGTCCCATAGCTCACCCTCCTCCAAAATCAAAATTATCCTATCCTTCCATGGAGACTGTTAGCACAAATTCTGGCAAGGGGGTGTTTTCTCTCCAAGATCCGAGCCCGTGGCGTAAATGCGAAGAAATGGGGCTTAAAGAACCTAACATATGCATTTTGTCCAAGGTCACAGCCATGAGCGCACTGTGCAGCGCAGGAAATCCATTTCAGGTTAAAATTGCAAGTAGGCGGGCGACTCCAGTATTGGCGAGGATCGATCGATGGAGCAGATCGTCAGTCGGCGGAAATTTCAGGCCAACGGAGTTGCGCCATGTTTAGCACAGGAATCGGGCCCGCAATCTCACCGAAATGATCCAGGCCGTCCATCCCAGAGGAGCACGTGGCACACGATCAAGCTTTGTCGCAACTTCGCCCATCACAACTTTGAAGCACAAGGAGCAGCCTCCTTCCCATCCACGAAACGCGAAGTACCGAAGGCGTCCGGAATTTGGGCCCACAGTATCGCCGAATATGATCCAGGTCGTCTGATCAAATGGGGGCACGTGGTGCACAATTAGGCTCTATCGCCACTTCGCCCATCGCGACTTTGAAGAGCAAGGATCAGCTCCTTCCTAACCCCAAACCCTGAAACGCCAAAAGCGCCTTTGAGGATAAGCGCAGGGTCACAGCCCGTGGTCACTCGGGGAAATAGAAAGAGTTGTGCAAAAGGGCCAAAAGAGCCAGGTTTAGCTGCAGAAGGGATCGCCGCGATCTCCAGCTGTCAGTCCAACTCGGTCTCAACCCTGGTTCCTGCTAGGAGTAAATGAAGGTGGGAGGAGGTGGTTGAAACCTCTCCTCACTCATTAATTGTAAGGTATGGAGGATCCGGCAGGCAGTCTGCCTGAGACGGTCCTGTGTGCTGATTTTTCTCAAACAGCCATGCCGAGTCTTCGACTAACCAGAGAAGTTTGCACACGCTAACTCAGCATTTAATGGCTCAGCTACCTCCTTGCAAGAGCCATGCACAGTTAAGGTGGCGTCTGACGAAGGATTTCCGTCCGAGTTTGACTGAAGGGATGCCACGCCTTGGAGGTCCGAGCACATCTCTGTTGGGCAAATTTTTCTGAGTATATGTACTCATTTTTTGTATTTTTGAAAGGATCGATGGTTGAGCTAGGCTCCCGATTGTAAAGTTTTGATGAAGCACTAGTTGCTCTGGTTATGTATTGGCACTTGAGACTTCTTGCCTTATGAATGTCAGCCTCTTTCCATCTCTCTGTGTACATTGTGTTAGAACAGCTCGGAATTGGAGGATCCAATCGAGTTGCGATGTTATAGGATGATGTATGTTGGATCACTGTAATAGTTGTATTGTTTCTAATCAGTTCTTGTATTTTCTCAACGTTGAATGATTTGGAATTGGAAGACCCAGTTGAGTCACCCTTCAGTTCTCTGAAACTCTGAACCAAGAGGATCTTGTATTCTGAGTTTTTCCTCCCCAAGCTGTTGAAAGGCCTGATGCCCAAAGCAATCTTGCCCACTCATCTCACTAAGTCTTCCATCTACTCATTTTACAATCAACTCACTGACGGAAGTTAGATCAAGACCTCCTTTGTTTTTCTACATACCAAGCCCAGTTTTCTGAGTTAGAGCGATATCTTCCTAAGTCTCTATCCATTCGATCACCCCATTAAATTATTCGTGACATAAACTGATGGGCGTTGGGCTCTGCTCCTGCTGCAATCCAGAAGTGGCTTCCAACGCCAACATTTCTGGCACAGTTGTCGGGGACGAAGTTGAAAATTTTCCCCTAGATTGAACGACATTGAGCCTCTGATTTTGAAGGTGCATCAGGCATCAGAGCCTTTGAAAATTGCTACTGTGCACCTGGCGACTCCATTGTGACGACTCCACTAGAGCGAACCTGTTGTTTTAGTTGTGGCTTCCAGAGGCGGACACACGCAGTCCCATCCACAACTGCCTCTAGCTACACCTGTAGCTGATCCGAAGGTGATTTTCAGAAAAGGAAAGGCCTCTAAAGAAGAAACTTCCACTGCTGAACCAGGTAATCCGCCATCTCCTTCTATAGAAACTCCATTTTCTTCTCCTCAGCCTCCTAGCAGACCTTTTTCTGAAGTTTCTCGTTTCCTGAGTTTCGGGAGTGTTCCTGCTGAGTTTTCCCCTCCCGGTCTGGGATTGGAGGGAGAAATCCTTGTCACTCCCCTTTCCCTTGAAGTTGTACCTTGCCGTGGACCCAGGACCACAGCAGACTTCCCCACTCCTAGCTTTGCCACTCCTCTTGTTACTGCTGCCACTTCTGCACAGAGAGAAGCATCTGTTGACTCAAGCCCGTTAGCCTTCTCCCTAAATCCCCCATTGTTTCCTGGAAGCTCATTCCCAGTATCCCCTTTTCGAGCCCCTTCCCCTCCGAGTTCTCCTCCACCTAATATCCCTATGGCAGGAGCAAATCCCCCTATGACAAGAATGGAGGCTATTATAGCCGCTAGGTATGCTCCCCTTGTGTTACCTCAGCCTCTCAATGCCCTCCCAGCAGATGGTTACCTCAAGCAGTTGCCCAAGTTTACAGGCGAGGGGGACATAACTGCAGAAGAACACCTAGAAGCCTTCTACAGTTTTACAAACGATCATGTTATCATGCATGCAGATGTATGGATGAGGATTTTCGTCCATAGTCTTGAAGGCGAGGCTAGAAAATAGTTTAGGGCCCTGCCTCCTGGATCTATTGATGGGATTGAGGCTTTGGATGGTGCCTTTTTGAGACAATGGGGAGACAAAAAGGACTTGATGTATTACATGACTGAGTTCGAGTCTTTGAAGAGAAAGGAAGGAGAGTCTGTCTCTGACTTCTCCAAAAGATTTAATAAAATGTACAATAAGATCCACACCGAGATAAAGCCCTCCGAAGCCTCTGCAAAGATCACTTATGCCAGTGCTTTTGATCCTGATTTTTGCCTCCTGCTGAGGGAAAGGAGAGCCACCACTCTGGCTCACATGCAGGATGCAGCCGTGGAAGTAGAGTTTAAAATATTGGTTGTCGACCGACTCAGGAATAAGTCTGACAGAGACGTATCCAGGAGAAGAACAAAGGCCTCCCCATCCCATTCCTCTCCCCTTCCCCTTCAGACGGATGAGGTAGCTAAAGTACTGAAATCCCTTTCAACTAGAATGGAGAAGTGGGAGTTAGAGGGGAAGCCCACGTACAGAAACCCCCAGAATACTGATAACAGAGGTTTCAAGAGGCCTAGTAACAATATGCCACAAACTTTGCCAAAGGAACAAAGAAGCAGAGACAGGGATGATCAGAGGATTCAGACCCCTCTCCAAAATAGCCTAGTTGCTCATGAAGAAGGGGAGGAGGTGGATGAACTCGACCCTGAGATCCACTGCATCGAGGACACTTCCCCTTTTCCTCATTTGACGCAATCTGCATATGAAGAATCCCTTATCAACACCCAAATCAACGAGTTGAGTAAAGGGGAAAAGGCCAGCAACACTCCTAATAGATACAATCTCAGGACAAAAAAGAAAGAAGGGAATTTTGATAGCCAAGATCAGCCCCTCATAGCGGAAAGGCCTACTAAGACTGCAGCAACCACTACTAAAGAAAAGAAAACTCAGAATGCTTCGCCAGCAACCAAGGAACCTGCCTACAAGGTAAGGGAAGCTCCTAAGTCTCTCTCCTCCTTTAGTTTTGAGCATGAGATTCAGAAGATTAGAATTCTTGTACCCCTATCCGAACTAGTTAAAAATGAAGATTTCAAAAGGTCCCTCTCCAACCTGCTACAATCTGAGCCCCCCCAGCCTTCCACGGACTCAATAAATCTCCAAGATGAAAAGCCAACAGTCGTCCTAGGTCCCATGGTAGAAGATAGAGATGATTCATCCCCTCCTTTCTACACATCCCTGAACATACATGATAAAGTGCTGCATAACTGCCTCATGGATTCAGGGGCTTCCCATAACCTTATGCCCAAAATAGTAATGGAAAAATTGGGACTGGAGGTGACAAAGAATTATCATGATTTGTACTCTTTCGATTCAAGGAGGGTGCAATGCCTTGGAGTCATCAAAGACTTGGCGGTCTCTCTGTTTCAGCTGCCAATGAAGAGTGTGGTCATGGACATTGTAGTGGTCGACGTTCCTCCCAAGTTTGGCATGCTGCT
>JASDQU010223925.1:3308-14809 GCA_032191745.1 Picea mariana | reverse complement strand
AGAATGCAGCCACCTTTATCACAGAATATTATCAGTTCTTAAAGAAACTAGGGATGACTAAACATGTTCAGCAACTACAATCAACAGTGCTTCAGGATTTTCAGCACTTCATCAGATCCACAGAGATTGCTTCCCTCCAAGAAAACAACTTGTTTTGGCAACAATCCACTGAGAAAAGACAGGAACACAATCCTTTTATCCCTACTAACCTTGAGATAGCAATCTCCAGGGTACCCAACTACATCCAGTGTGTTCAGCAATGTGCCGAAAGCTGGGTAGGGTACCAATTTTATTTTCCTATCCTCTGGTTGCCAATAGAGAGATATCAAATCCATTATAAGTTGCCTAAGAAGACAGAAAAAGCAGCTTGGAAAAGGTTACAACGTGTCCAAGGGTTCAGAGCACCAATAGACAGTACCTCCCACAGCTACTACTTGAGTAACTTGCACGCTCAGAGTCGGTATTCAGACTCTGATTCAGAGTGAAGTTGCCTGAGGACATGCAACATTTTAAGTTGGGGGGGATGTTAGGACCACACAATGTACCTTTTTTCCCATACTTTTTTCCACCATTACACTCTTGTTCACTCACATTTAAACTCATATTATCACTTTATCCAACCTTTCCAAAGGTATACAACGTCTCTTCTCTTTACTATACGTTTAATCTGTTTTGCATATAATTTTACATCATTCTCATACTTAACCATTGATTAGAAATGTATAAGTGTTGAAACAATTCAAACTGCAGATTAGCATTTGAGGCCTGTTGCTGAAACAACAACTCAAAAAAGTTGTTACACAGTCCAGGGTCGACGATGCTTAAACACAGAAGTTGTTACACAGTTCATGGTCAACGATGTTGAAACACAGAGGAAGCTATTACACAGTCCAGGGTCGATGATGCTAAAACATAGAAGCTGTTACACAGTTCATGGTCAACGATGTTGAAACACAGAAGCTGTTACACAGTCCATGGTCAATGATGCTGAAACATAGAGGAAGTCGTTACACAGTCCACGGTCAAACAACAACTCACACAGATTGACTACAACAGCTGCACCGTGAGCCAAGCACCAACCATCGCTGCTACCTGAGAAGTGCTGAAATAGTCAGAACGCAAATCCTGTGGCTGAAACAGCCCACGATTTGCGATGTCGAAACAACATACAACAACAGTAACAAGAAAGAGCTGTTACTCTAGCTGTAACAACAACACCTCACTCAGCACTCATAATAGCATTCTGTTGCGGGAGACTAGGATATCCTATTTCGGTTTAGAAAGTTGATCTGACTAAGAATAGGACTCAGATATACACCTATAATTTTTTATCAATTTTATCGAAGGGATTCCCTCTTTAAAATGAGAGGAAATCATCATTCGAGGATCTCTAGTTTTGGTACTAAGAAAGTTTTACAGAGAAGGACGTACTTCAATTCTAGATTGTAATATGATACATTGATAGATGAATAAAACACTGTTTTGAGGATCCTTTTCTAGCTTCTTCGTTTTAGGGGAATCTTGTGAGAAGGGAGGGCCCACCTTCTTCACAAGAATCACCCATTAGCTTTATAGTGTGCTAGTATTAATTTTCTTTATGCTTCGAGTAAACTTTGTTTTGACTGAAAAACTACTTTATTGAACTCTGTCTTACTGCTACATTGTTTTCACATGATTTATGTTTGGGTAACTGTTAAACATTCTAGTTAGTAATCCTGTGTGATGAATTTATGAAAGCTTGGTAATCAGAGACTTGTGCTGAAGGTTCCTGCTTGGGAATTAGTGTTCTGTTCTCTGTTAGAAATAGTTATCTTTCAATTATTTTCACGAGTGTGTTAATCAGAGACTTGTGCTGAAGGTTCCTACTTGGGAATTAGGGTCCTGTTCTCCATTAGAAATAGTTAGCTTTCAATTATTTTTATGAGTGTGTTAATCAGAGACTTGTGTTGAAGGTTCCTGCTTGGTAATTAGGGTCCTGTTCTCTGTTAGAAATAGTTGGATTTCAATTATTTTCATGAGTGTGTTAATCAGAGATTTGTGCTGAAGGTTCATGCTTGGGAATTAGGGTCTTGTTCTCTGTTAGAAATAGTTATCCTTCAATTATTTTCATAAGTTTGTTAATCAAAGACTTGTGCTGAAGGTTCCTGCTTGGGAATTAGGGTCCTATTCTCTGTTAGGAATTAGTTAGTCTTCAACATGTGCTAATTGTTTTAGTCAAGCAATGAGTTCATAAAGTATGATGGTCGAAAACAGGTGCTGAAGATTCCTGCTTGGGAATTAGGGTCCTGTTCTCTGGTTACATAATAGTTGGTCTTTTCTGTTGCAGTATCTTGTGTTATTTTAATGTAATCCAAGATTCTTCAATTGATCATTTGTTTAAACTTTGAGCTCTGTAATAGGTAGATTGCTTTTCTGTAATTCAAGTTAGTACTTCAGTTCATTCAAGGCAAGTGTGATTAATATAGTTTTTATTACAACTCCAGGTTTCTTTTGAAATTGAGCATATATAGTGCATGGTTACCTTTGAAATAAACAGACTTCCCTGGGTTGACAATTTATGTAGCGCTTGATTGTTTAAATTAAATAAGCAATTATAGTGACCAACAGTGTACTGAAATGGGATCGTGATCAAACTATAGCAGGAAGCATGGTCCTTCTATAAGAGTGAATGAAAATGAATAAGCCATGTGGTGAAGAGGTTGGTTAAATTCCAACACACATGGCCAAGAACCCGTCATAAAGTGTGACAAACTTGAAATCAATGCAAGAGCGCATTGGGTATGAATGTGGCCATGAATACTAACACATTTGTTAAATCCTTTAAAATGTTAAATTACGTTTTGAAAGGTTTGGTATGTTGAAATGAGGCATAGGAAAGGAATGTGATTCCCTTTTCATGTTTATATAGATGCGATGAACTGTTAGTATGCATGCTTTTGAATATCTATATATATATATATATACATACATGGATGCATGAGAGACTAACAATTTGTTTGGCTATGGAAATAATGAATTGTAGGAAGCAAAAGGTCATGGATATGGAAGTGATGTAATCCCATAAAGAAGACCAATTGCTTGTTAATCCAAACTATAGGGAATGGTATTTTCGTTTTTGAGAAAGTGAATTCGATTGTTGGTATGCATTACTCTGAAATTGTTTGTGATGACATTATAAATATATAATAAAATATATGTGCATGGGAAACTAACAATTTGTTTGGCTGAGAAAATTTGACTTGTAGGAAGAAAGAGTCTTGGATATGGAAATGTTGTAAGCCCATAAGGAAGAACGATTTTCTGCTGAGATAAACTGCTATGAGGAAGAAATTCCCATGCTTGTAAATCTAGTTCCGTGTGGAAAAAATATGAAAATAAATATGGAACTGGAAAATCTGTGGGTGACAGATTTGCAATGAAAATTTGAATTTAAAATTTATGATGAATCATGAATTTCTATATGCCTGTGATACAGGTGAGAATAAAATATCTTTCTAGAAAGGACAGATGAAGGATGTCAAGATGAAAAGCATGAAAGAGGCCATTTTTAAGACATGAGAACCCCGTGGTAAGTCATGATCACATGGAATATGTTATGTCAAGGTAACACCAGTTGGAGGGATACCTCAGCAGAGCAAGTCTGAGGGATGCCTCGACTGTAAGGCTCGATGAAGTATATGAAATTATTCATGTGTGAGAAAGCATTGGAAAGGAAATATGGATCACCCGAGGAACTATATAATAGAGAAGGGGATGCCTGAGCTTGGGCCTAGAGGGTGAGTGACCGCAAGGGAGAGAAGACCATGATAGTTCTTGTAAATTATTGATTGGGATCATGCACACAATTGGTATGTCTAGGAAAAGCAGTGAGCCTAGATAACAAGACAGTCATGTGGATGCAACCCCACGAACTACATAGATAATTATTGTGCTATATTATGAAATTTTCCTCTTGAATTTTGAACAAAAGTAAGATGTTTTCACATAAAATTGTGATTAATGTGCCTGTTGTCCAAGAATTATTGAAGGCAGGTGACGAAGACTAAGAGTCTAAAAAAGGGCCTGACCAAGGATGAAGGCCAAGACTTCTAAAGTGGCGGAATGAGAAAGGCATAACATGTGATTCTAAGATAGAACACCAAGGAAGGTGTTCCTTTAAGGGGGAGGGAATTGTAACACCCTATTTCCCCCAGCTTGTAATTAATCATAAAATAGGATTACCATGTTGTGGCATGGGAATGGTGTAAATGTATTATTGTTTGAGTTGCCAATAACTGACTATGGGGGTGAATCCTTGAAATTATTGGCCATGATATCACTAGAGGAAGAATGTGAAAACTATATGAGAGGGTTCACTATACCAAATAACCCCAAATTTCCCTTGATGAGGATGATAAACCTCCTTCAGATCCAAAGGAGAGAAATCAGTTAAGGAATAAAGGACTACTGGTTGAATTATCAACCACCCCCATGAATGGAAGCATGGTCGAGCTGCCGAATGTTATCCCAAAGTACCATAGATACATGTAGACTCAAGCTTCCTTTTGACAAAAAGGAACATGATAGGTTGGGAGCTTTCCTAAAAGGAAGGTAAGATATATACACTTGGAAAACCAGATGAGAGCGCAAGCTCGTAAGGGAGATGCACGGAGCTCTCCAGGGGATAATGAATATAAGGCCATGAGATTGATGCTGAGTGAGCATATGATAAACCTCGTCGAGGCCATAACAGAAAGAAATCTCTGAAATTTGCAGAAAATAGAACCTGAGCAGAAGCTGAACAGAGAAAGAATCTTTGAGAACTACGAGAGTTCCCTTGTGATATCATGGCTTGGCATGGGGGTGGCCAGAGTGATAAGAATGAATGCCTTTGAGCCTATGGTAGGGTGGCAGGATGAACACCCACAATTAGTTAGTTGGATACCACCTGTAATAGATAATTAATCACATATCTTGTGTATTTAAGTGGTACTGTGAGTTAAAGTTGGATATACTATGAATGTTGCAGGGATGGTTATGTTTTCTTAATGATTTATAC
This sequence comes from Picea mariana, assembly GCA_032191745.1. Lineage (NCBI taxonomy): Eukaryota > Viridiplantae > Streptophyta > Pinopsida > Pinales > Pinaceae > Picea > Picea mariana. The sequence continues at coordinate 9,771 of JASDQU010223925.1, read as the reverse complement.
TGTATTTCCTTCTTTGTATCTTCCTAAATGTGAAATTAGGAAATTAGGGAATCATATGGATAGGACATGTTTCATACTCATAAATTCTTGCATCCTGTGGTGGCTTAAGCTAGAATCATGAACTGTATGTTCGTCGACCTTGGACACAGTTTCATGAACGCGTGTCAACCCTCCTAGTCATTCTTATTCCATTGAAGGATGAAGTATGTTATGCTCAGAAGAGGTAGTGCATATATGCATAGGCTATCTATGAGGAAAGAAGAAACCGAGAACCACTTAAGTTCTAGAATCGATGAATGAGCGCAAGGGGTATGCAGAAATTATTCTAAGTGTTAAGTCCTAGAGAAAGAGAGTAATGCTCTTAAATCCTTCGTAACCGATGAAGCTCAGGAGGGATAGTGAGGAATTAAAGTATAGAAAAGGAGTATCCTTTCGTTTGGGAAGATATGAGATCTGTCACAACCATTAGATTTGAGGAAGGAAGGCAGTTGTTAGCACCTCAACTTCCTTATCCTTCGTAGGTCCAATGAATGTTGATAATCATTGGGAAAGGGATAGATAAATTGAATTCCAAAACCAAAAATTGCGATGTGACCTGGGCTGTATATCTCAGGATCTATCAGGACCCATCTAGACCATCAAATCAGAGTCCAGACAACGAGGAACAATTGTAGAGGAGATCAGATCTTAGTGGTTAGGTCTGAGCGCATGGACCAACATCCATTGGATCTAGAGGAGAGTGCACGAGATTTAACCTTTTTTTAATTTCACAAGAGAGTGAACTCGTGAAGTCTGAGTTCGTGAAAGGATCCTAGCCATCCATTGAGAAGGGACGCATGGTGAGAGATCAACATTTTGATGACTCAAAACTTGGGAAGTCAGAGATAAGAGTCGTGAGAACTCACAAATTGATCGTTGCCATCGATCAAAGGGAGAGTGTGGGTCGTAGATTGGGTCTTGGAGGGAGTTCGCATATCGAACTTTAGAGAGAAGAAGTGAACTACCCTGGGGAGATGTGAAACATGAAGTCCAGAAGCGCTTGGTAGTTGGGCCCCATGTTATTGCCCAACATCTCAATCAAAGGATCCTAGTAGGAGGAGCTAGTGCCTAGAGGATTCTCCGATAGAGAAATTGGTATTTTGGGAGTCGGGAGAACGAAGGTGAATCATATCGGGAGTTCCGATACACGAAATCCCGACATGATATGGACCGTCATATCATGGAATAATCGAGACCATTGATCTATGGCAAGGAGATATCGACATTTCAGATATCGAGAGAAGGGGGGTGAGTGACCCTCCAACCTCACGAAACACAAATTCCCAATAAGCGCTTGAGGTTGAGCCCAAGTCATAGTCGGTGGTCATATGAAGGAGGAGATAGAAAGTGTTAGGTCCCTGTCGAGAGATCAGAGATCGGGAGAGTCGATGTGACTCACACACAAGGACCCGATGCGCCTTTTTGTTAGGCTTGTGGTCACGGGTAGTAGTCATGTGGAGGGGGCTTGCGCCTGGTGCTAGTTCACACGGGTGAAGTCTCGCAAAGATCCATGGATCGATTTCTTAGATATTCTAGTAGGTAACGAAAGAGATTCTTCAGCTTGAGAATTTTGAAGGTCCATTGACCAAGATTAGAGACCATGGATGGAGGATTCAACTAATTGAGGAATTTTTTTTGTTTTTTTTTTTATTTATGCCCCGTCGTGGGTGTGTTACAAAGGGTCTCTCATTTTTAATCACACTTGAGAATATTGAATATCTACAAGTGACTGAGGTAACTAAAGGATCTATAAGCCAAATTTTAGAGGGAAGGTAAAGTAAAGAACGCCGAAATTCAAGGGAGGATAAATTCTTTTGATGATGATTTCTAAGGTATGTTATTTACAGGTCATCTCACCATTTTTGCAATATTTTTTTGTTAGAATGATTCAGACCGTGAAATTGGGAGGTCGTTTAGGAAACATATACAAGTAGATGTGATAAAAATTTCATCCCGTGGGTCGATGTATTTTTGGAGTTACACTCCATGGAAAATAGGGTTTGTGGCTAGTCCTAAAAATAGTCTAAAACATGTTTTTCGGGTAAAAACATCATAACTTCTTCATAACAGATCCAAATTAAGTAAGAAAAAATGTATTGGTTATAGTATATTCTATAGTATTCTTTTTACAATTTTCATATCCATACAAAAAATATTCCACGCGGGGCACGATCTACAAGTTCTCTCTCTAGAATAAGCCAGAATTCAACAAGGTATATCATTTTTTCTATAACTCCTTTTTTGAGAAGTTCCAAGTAGTGAAATCTCGAGGAATTGCATAAAAGACACTCACGAATATTTTGTACCATTTTTATATCTCTATTCATTACATGTACATATTTATGATTATTGCAAGATAGGGTTGTTGACTAATCCAAAATTAGTCATGTGAGACTAACGTAAAGTTTGATGAAAGGGATAGTCTCTTGTTGTTAAAGTTAAGGAAGGTTTACAGGTATGTGATCATATACACCAGGTCTATTACAGAGTTACAAATCAGATTTGGATGATGTTGACGGGCATAAGTTACACATCGTCAACTGGAAGGTCATATCCCGACTGGGGTTGTCTAATTAACCCAAGATGTTTGGAATGAAATGACCCGACGAGTTTAATGGCTCCGTTATCCAACTAAGCTCCTAAAAATAATAAAGGAAATAAACTAATCTAAGGCTATGATTCTATTAATTTATATACTAATTACAAGTGTTGAAATAGAAATATGAATATATACAAGTGATTATAAACAATCTATATACAATTTGCAAGGTTTACTTGAAACCTTGCGAAATGAATGTTCATAATAGTGTTTCTAACTAAGATAAAGAAAGAACATAAATATTTTTTGTTTTTTCTGTGTTTAAAGATTTTAAACTAATAAATACTAAGAACATACAATTGAAACAATGACACATAAACATTCAAAGATAATTGATGCAATCATCATTTCATTAATAAGTAATTTAATTAAATAACACACTGACTAACCTATAGTTGATCAACGAAACTTTGCTTATCTTTCTGTGTTGCTTGAGCTCCTGCCTGTCCTGCTTTTAACGGAAACCTATAACAGAACAATATTAGTACTTCCAGAATAAATTCAAAGAAGTATTTGATATTTGGAGTAAATTAATAACATCAGGAAGATAACTAAAAAAGAATCATGTGATCTTAATATAATCAATATTTAAGAACAAAAGAAAACTCAATTCTGAGTATTGATATTGTCAATCATTTAACATCTAAAATAAACTCAATGATTATTAAATAATCGATTGATCATAGATATAAAATGGAACGACAGATTATGGACAACATCTAAATATTTAATAATATGAAACACCATATGATGACCAGGCTAAAGATAAATTAACCACAATAATATCTCATAATATAGAGGTAGTAGAAGAACACAATGGAATAAGCATCACACAGGTCTAAAGCCAACAGTTAATGCTTTTCCATATCAATTCCCCAAAATCACATGTCCATATTGTATCTTAGCCAAAAGTTGTGTTTGCTACTAAACAACAACCACTATTTAAAACTGTCTTGGATCAATAACCTCTTATCATGCAAGATAGAGGGTAATCCTAGAAAATCGGATTGCTTTACAAAAATAGGATAACAAAGAAACATTGTTGTAGGAGTCCTTGATCAAAAAAGTAATTACATAATGATATTGTTTTATCAAACAAAAAGAGAAATTACCAAGCTATGAAGCAYATAATTCATGACTTCTTCTCCTTGTGAATAGCATCATAATTRWTGTTTTCCTGAAAATAGATAAAACAAAATCGAATTTTAGATAACAATACACACAAATAATTTCAAAAGATAAGCTACATGTTTCTGTAGCTAGTCTAAAATAGTAAAAATAAAATCAAAATAAATCTACCTATTTGATTTTTACAATAGAATTAAATCAAAGAGAATCAAAACAATTTTTTATCATTTTTAGAGATTAGACGATGAAGCATCTGACAAGTTTGAGTTAATGATAGTGTTAAAATTTGTTGCATTCTTGATAATCACATTACCAATGTGTTTGAACCTTTTACTTKCCAAATTTAAATCCGAATTACTTTGTTCCTTATGCCTGCAATTTTTCTTGACAATCAGTTTGTTAAAGAAACACTTATTCGACGCAACAAYAGGAGCAGAGAAACCCTCTCCTTTAACACATCAATAACCTCCTCTAACAATTTTCTGGGCATGAAATTATATCCTGGTTTTTTTTCYAAAGGATTTTGCATAGCAACAGAGTTTGTTTTAGWGGTTGCATGATCTCCATATGGATCAATGCCTTGAATTTCGTTGGTAGGGTTACATAGATGAGGGTTCATATTTAAATGAAGAGGTGGTTCTACTGTGTTCTCAGGTAGGGTGAAGTTATTTCTACATAGGAAATCTTCCCAAGTATCCCCAATATGAGCTAGATGCGACAACAACAAAATCTGAATAAGAACATGGTTGAAAAGGCTAGACAGTGGGTTTAAACTCTATCTCTGATAAAGATTAGAGATTTTTTGCAAACCCATGAACACGTAGAAAGGCATATTTAACATAAAACCCAGAAATACCATCAACATGTTTGAATCTCTGAGAAAAATAAAAAAAATGCTTACCTCAACCGAAACGGAAATTCTGAGATATTTCCCTCCATAGAATGAGACGTATCTCTAAAATAGTGTAGTTTCTGAAGAAACTGCTCGCCTGGACAATAAATTAGCCCATTTCGAAAATGGGTTTCTGACGGTTTCTCGAAATTTTCAACCGTTTGCTCAGAACTCTGCCCGAAAAAACATGTCTCAGGTGTGCAATTACGGGTTTGATTCTAACGACGGGAGCCATGGGTGCTATCAAACAGACACAGTTAAAGAAATGAAAGGGAGGTTTCATTTTCCAATACACACACAATAGCGAGAGGTCTGTAAAATCGAAATAGGCCTGATACCTATGGACTTGGGAGGATATCATGCTTGGTAATTTGAGCTTTGAGTGACAAAGAACCAGATGATGCACATGCTTGTAAACCACTCTGCGCAATGAACATTAAACCCAAGCCATTATCACTTACCTATTCGAATAATGAATGAGAGTCTTAATTATGTAGGACAATAGGATGATGTGGAATTGTAAGTACATAAGTCTTGTACTAGGGTGATAGGGTTGTGATATGACTGGTAAGAGAAAGAAGCATATTTCAAATTTTAATCCAAGGTTCTGCACAATTAGGCATATCAAATATCAAAATCATATAATCAACCATAGATATGACCAAGTCATATTTCCCACAGTGAATCAAACAAGTCTAATGGTAATGGATCAACAAATAGGCTTACAAAATTAAAGGGTTTAAAAATATAGATGCCCCTTTAGGTGTAATCTCATTTGCAAAAGAAAAAAACAAGTTACAAACTGTAAAATGATTACCCAAGCCAAACTTTTGTTTTAATTTTATACTTCCAGCCATGACATTAAACAAAACAAATGATAGAAAAAAAAAGAAAAACTCTCATACTCAGCTAGGCCAATGAATCTCCTCAAAACCAAAACACAGAAACGTTTGTAAGTATAAGGAGGAGGTAGCTATGAATTTTTTTTATCCCTTGGTAATGAATTTTTTTAAACTGATAAAATTTGACAGAATTGTTTGCTGCCAACAATGGCGACATGCTGGGCGAAGTAGTTATCTCTGCATCATTAAAACTTTACATCAGGGAACAAAGGACTCAACAATATTTAATAGAAACAATTAAAAGACAGATCAAGCATTTTGACAATAACTCATAAAAAATAACACAGTCATAGTATTGGGTAAAGTTCTATCCAAACATTATAATATGATATCTCATTTAGATCACAGGGGTAGTGATGTTTATACAGATGACTTTGATACTATTGATAGGGCCACTATTGCCACCAAGCATCCATAACCTCGAAATGGATGTCATTTAACCCACTCTAGTACTTCTATCCCATCCAAGAGTTGTCCATTTATGATAAAAGCATCCTGACATGTGATCGATTTAAAATAATACCTGAGGATCTTCGAGCCCAACATTGCTTCGCTGCCAGTAGGCCTGTTCAGTACCCCAACGAAGTTGTCTTGGTATCATGTGTGCATTAACCCACTACCAGCAAACCTGTTCAATATCCCGACAGGTTTAAACACAATTCCCACACATTACAATGCTTCCAACTCTCTAAAATTTGTTTGTAAAATTTCTAGAAACTTCATGATATTAAGAGAGCAAGGTGATACTGAAGATTTAACAACCAGGTACTGAAGGATTGATCTTTTAAAAATTATTTTTCTGTTCTGATGACTTTCATAATAACTTGGACATTAAGATTTCTGTTAAGAAATCATCTCCAAGATGGGGAAGAAATCAAATTTGTTCTCATTAAAACAAGGACG
>JASDQU010223924.1:0-13597 GCA_032191745.1 Picea mariana | reverse complement strand
AGAAAGGAAAGGTTCACGAGAGGAACATATAATAAACTTAAGATGAAGAAAATCGGACCATGTAAGGTCTTAAAGAAATTTGGGGTGAATGCTTACGAGATTGAATTACCCAATGGGATCGGAATTTCTCCGATATTCAATATCTCAGATTTGTACCCATATAAAGCTGAGGAAACAGGGACAGGAAATGAACAACTAGAGGTCCAGTGGACAAAGCAGGTGTCAGTTGCAGAAAAGCCGCAGATGGAGCGCATACTGGACAAAAGGGTCGGCAAGAAGACCAGGCGAAAGCAATACTTTGAATATTTGGTCAAGTGGAAGGTCCATCCAGTTGAAGATGCCAGCTGGGAGAATGAAGCAGAGATCCAGAGGCATGGGCACACCGTACACGAGCTCATAGACAGAAGCCCATGAAAATTTTCAAGCAAGGGAGTATGATGCAGGAGCATCTCAAGCGAGCTAGCGCGGAGATAAAGGACAGCTAGAAAAGCGCCTAGCGCAAATTTTGAAATATCTTGAACCATTAATGAAGCCATCAAGTGGAGGCACACTTGTAAAATGTAAACGGACCTTGAGTGATTTGCTCTCGTCCTTAGTAGGTAGAAGGCATTTATAATAGTTAATGCAAGTAGATATAATTTAATTTTAGATTAGACAGTTTAGAATGAAAGAGGGAAAACGGGATATAGACACCCTCATTGTGTATTGTGTAAGATAGAAGAGAGCATAGAAGAGCATAGAAGAGAAGAAGCAGAGAGTTGTGTAGCCGAATTCCATGTACAGAAGTTCTGGATTAATACAAGAATGCTTTGATTCAGACTCATGGTGTTCATATATTCTCTATGTATGCATTTTTGAATGTTATGCTCATGAATGTTTTACTCTTTCTGTCATGCGATTGCTTTTATGCTATGTATGAATGATTTCTTGTTGAATGTTTGAAATATGAGAGAGAGAGTAAGGGAAATGAGTTTCAATTGTTTCTCTATCTGAGCAAGAGTTCCTGCATGGAGTGCAGTTGAATTGTCCACAAGGAGTGCATCGACAAAGGGTTCGAAGGTTTGTCCCTGAAAGCTCAGGAGAGATAGTTTTTGTTCTCATTCACACAGAAGTGCAGTTGGGCACAAGAGTCGTGCAAGGTGTGTACAGGCCGAGAAGAGGTTCAAGTTTTGCAACCTGAATGAAGTATTGAGAGACTACTGTTGCAGGAGTGTGCGAAGTCGACAAGTTCCAATTCCTTGGATTAATTAAGGAATTTGCCTCAAGGAGTGCGAGCAGAAGTTTTTTGAAAGACTCAAAGTCAAGGGAAGCTCAGAAGGATCTGAACCTTCGAAGGGGTTGAATGAAGGCAAGAGGCCAAGTACCTTAAAAATTTGAAGGAAGGTGTAGCAACATCGGACCGCAGTAGGACAAGTTCCGCTGAGAGAGAGAGGGAGATACTTTGTTTAGTTCGTGCAGAAGTTCTCAAGGGAAGAACGAACGGTCAAAATTCTCTGTGGGGAATTCGCAAAGTCCCGTGAGCCGTCAGATCTCACAGAAGATCAGGGGAGTTACGGCGAGTGCTTCTCGAGAGGTTCAAGCTCAGGAGGAGTAGAGCCGTAGATTCAAGCCTCAGGAGTCATTGGATTTACCCATGAACTTCTATTTCGGGTTTTCGCAAGTGGAAGTCCCGTAATCTTGGCAACATGACTCACGGNCAGGGGAGTTACGGCGAGTGCTTCTCGAGAGGTTCAAGCTCAGGAGGAGTAGAGCCGTAGATTCAAGCCTCAGGAGTCATTGGATTTACCCATGAACTTCTATTTCGGGTTTTCGCAAGTGGAAGTCCCGTAATCTTGGCAACATGACTCACGAAATCATGAAACGCGAAGTCCCGAAGGGGCGAAAGGATTGTGTGGGCCACAGAGTCAGCAGGGTGGAAAGGTGGCACATTTTCGACACGGGAGTAGAATTCCATTGACCATTTCGGGGTTTCGTGGGGTGAAGTTCCGAATTCTTTGCATTAGGATTTGCGAAATCGTGAAGTCCGAAGTCCCAACGGAAGGAGGGTCATTGAAAAGTCAAATCTTGTGAGCGCATCAGAGTTTCGGTAAATTGTGATTCGGGAGTTGAGGCGATGAGTTGCTTGACATCACAACCGCTGAAATCGCGATAAGGAGAAATCCGAAATAGAGAGAGAAAAGGTCAAGCGTTGACTGTTTTCGGGTTTTCGGAGATTGAGAGACAAGGCGCTTGACCACCAGATTCGCGAAAGTGCGAAGTCCGATCTCCCGAAGTACAAGGGGGAATTTCTCAAAGTTAATTGTGGGTGCATATTTCCCGAAAGGGAAATAGAGGAGCCATTTCCGAAAGCTCTTCGGGCCAGTGTAGGAAGAAAGATCCTGAGTACGTGACCTTTCGACCTGCGGGTTGAGGAGGGGTTGCGTCAACAAGCAAGAGTATCCATCAAGAAAATAATGTAACTGTTAGCGTCAGAAGTCACTCCTGGTTTGCAACAGGAGTAGAGCCTAATGCCCATGAGTTTTATGTCACGATTGGTTTATAAAAGGGTGATCGACTGGAAGTAAACTCTATACAATATAGTTTTAACTCATAATTTTGGACTAAGGCTATGCATGGACAGGTGAGGTCTTAATCTAACTTCAGTCAGTAGTTTGCAGTAAAGGTGATCAGAAGAAAGGCAACTGTGAGGAAGTGCAAAGGTCTGTTGTGAACCTCAAGCTTCCAACAATCAGAAGGGGAAGGATTTAAACACAAGAACATTGAAATAAATCATGACAACGTTACAATATAACCTTTATATAACACTGTCACAATGCTTCATGTGACTCAGTCAATCATAAACTCTTTCAACACTAGATGGAATAAGAAGTTGATTATCATTAGACAAGAAATTTCACATATAGATACATAACCAGGGAAAACCAATGCTTCATTAAAACTATACAACAGGGATCTTATCTCTACCAACGATCGATACAAAAATGGAAAAAATGCCTTCATATACTTGGAGCAAAACCCAACAGAAGCTTCGAGTTACTACATTGAATGCATTATGTCTACATGTTTACTGGAAGACTGTGCATGCAGTCTTTGGACCATCGTGCACTTCAGTCAGACACCACCGTGCTCTAGAACGGGCCTGCAAGGAGTTGACAAACTGACAGTCCTCTCCCGAGCTTTCTATTTATAGTGGAAACGATGTCCACCCACCATCAACCGCTTCAATAATTGCTTCCTTGGGATCAAAAACGACCCCAGTCAAATCTGTATCTTTGGGACGTGGAGGCCTTCTCATACTGCCATCTAGATCTGCTAAATGACTTCATGGTAAGACGTGGAGGTAGACGCGATAACTGGGGCACATAACGGGAAGCGACGGATGAATGGTGACCAGGAAGGGGTGATTTGGCATACTAGATATGGAAGTGAGACGAGGAGAGGCCAATGGAAGGATGTGCCATATCTTGTGGGGGTCACAAAGATACAATGGTGAGATGTGATTTGTCGAGGGAGAACACGTCTCCTATGACGGGACAATGTGGTAGGGAGAGGGATAGGTGTGGGAAGACAAGAGGGAGTGAAACGGAAAATGATATTCCACAAAGGTGAGTGGAAGGCAAGTGTCTCATAACGAGACAAGGGGGAAATGAGTGATGTGACTGGTGGACAGGAGGCCTAGTGGAACACAGGTGGAAAGAGGATGGGGGCGATGCAAGGAGAAGGTGCCACGATATCAAAGGGGCCCACACTGGAAAACCACCCATATCAGACCCCCCCCCCCACCATTAAAGGTAGAACAACGGGGGGCGTCCGAAATGGGACCTCAACTATAGATCTGGGCGTGGCTCGCCTGACCTTCCAGATCCACGCACTGGAAAACTGTCATATCAGACACCCCCCCCCCCCGCCATCCATTAAAGGTAGAACGATGAGGGGGGGTCTGGAATTGAATCTGGACTGAAGATCTGAGCGCGCATATCTTGACCACTTAGATCTGCATGCTATATAATCCAGGGTGCTTAAGCACCCCCAACTTGGGATAAGTGGGTTTTTAACCCATTCTTTGCCACTTTTTCGTCGAAGGGGACACTTCATAAGAAAACACCTCGCATACAATATTATGTGCTAACAGTAACCATACCAGAATTTATATGGTAGATCTGAGCCCATAGAATGTAGATCTGGAACCTACTTTAGTCTTCAAGAGCCTATCATCATCTCAACTACAAGTCTTCATGACTTCATCCACTATACACACCTTGTCCTCATTTAGCCCGTGTATGTATGCAACCTAACTCATTACAACCCGCGTATACCTTAGAAACTAGGGTTTTTTAACTTCCCACACTTTTGCCTTTATGATCTCAGACTTACCAAAACTTTGATGCGTCCATGAGATCCTCCAGATGTCTTCTCTCTCAAAATAGATCTTCAATACATGCTCAAGAGATGCACAAGAGATGCATTTCACAAGAGACCATTGCCTCTTATTTATACTCTCCAAGTAGGTTCCTTAGAAGCATATTCTAGTTCACTTAACCCACTTCTAGGTAACTTAACCTATTTATAGGTCACTTAACCTATTTGTAGGTCACTTAACCCATTTATAGGTCACTTAACCTATTTTCCTCATTTTTAGGGTTAACCACTTTCCATAATTAGAAAGTTATCCATTTCTTTATCATTTAAATATTCCTCCTTGACTTGTCACCATTTAAATAATAATTTCTTATTTTCAAGCACTTTGACTTCTTTGACCTCTTGGGGCTTCAAGCCAACTTATGAGGGTCCGTCATCTTCGTAGGGACATAACTCTCAAACCATGAGGAGTTATGTGACATTCCACATACCAGTAGAAATGGCATGACAAGCACTATCCATCTAAGATATTTCTACTGACAAATTCGTTTATCTTCATCTCATTATTCCACATTCAAGCATGGGTTCTCTAACCATACTTCAAGGATAACTCAACCTCAAAGCATCTTCTCGTGAGGGCTTTCACCATAAGGGGGCCACTTTGGATTTCATCCATTTGTGCACCTTATCAACCATAATAAGACAATAATGAGTCATATTTACATCAAACCAACTATGCATCATATATCAAAGAAACCACATCGACCCATCTTCATCTTTGCATCATGTATCAATGACAACTCATTGATCCATCTTCATCTATGTATCATCATATGACTATGATTCCACTTGACATCAATCCATTCTCATCAAGGACAATACATATTACATTAGTATGCTATGATAAGACATCAATCAATCAATCAATCATTTGGCATCAATCAATCACTTGACATCAATCCTTTGACATCAATTAATTAAACCTTTGGCATCAATGACAACATGATCCAACAATCTCCCCCTTTGGTATTGATGGAAATACCAACATTGATGTCAACACCAATCATTGATGTCAACATGTATACAAGGCATGATCTACATCAATAGTCATCAATCACATCAATGTGACTATCTCTCCCCCTTTGACATCAATGGAAAAGGGTCATTCTCCCCTTGGGGCTGCTCCCCCTGCTTGAACTCTCCTTGGGGCTGCTCCTCCTGTCTGAATGCCTTTGATATTCCTCTAAATAATCTCTCCCCTTCTGAACAAGGGATATCACTCTGATGTAATGCCGAAGATATATCACTCATACTCCCCCTGTGACCATCGCTCCCCCTGGAATTATGCCTTTGTTCTCTTTATTCAAATATAGGGCTCTTTCCTCCTAGAATCATGGGAAGAAATATGAATCCCGCTATGGGTATGTCTCCCCCTGTCTTCTCTACAATATGCTTATGCTGCAAATTCTACTGCTCAACTGAATCATAGATCAACTTCTCTTTCTATGACAATCCTTAGACCTGTCCATACATCGACAATTCGTGCCATACCATGAAACTAAATATATGTACACAATGAAATAAAGAATCATGAATAGAACATCAACCAAGTACATCATGTACCAAATTGTGGGCCCACCATGCACAACACCCATGTACATCAACCATGTGCCATAAAATATCAACAATGGAATGTATATGCTTCTACCAACATGTCAACCATGTGCTTCTACCAATATTCTAACCATGTGCATCTACCAATGGTATGTCTCCACCATGAACCAAGTATCAAAATCATGAATCTAAATCAATCAAGTGTCTCAATTATATCATCCCATATGTCATGTACCAAAATATATGCTACTCAAGTAATACCAATGGTGTACTTTTAGCCAAGTACTATCATCCAAACATATACCATATATGAGTGCACCATCATGCACTAAACATGCATCACCACTTGTACCAAGCAAGTACATCAACCATAGATCAATCCTCAATCCTCCATTCACTACAGCAAATAATAAGCATCCAACAGTACATGTACTAGTAGTGTGCTTTAATAGATCAATGGCATCTCTAGCTATCATTATCAAGATATATGACATAACCGAGGTGCCATAACTTCACTGTCATAACCAGCAATGTTATTCAACAAAGAATGCCTCAATCCATACTCATGGGTTAGTGCCATGCATACAAGATAGCCTTTCATTTTATACCATCACATTACATAATCCAATATGTAATCATGAAAACTTGCAGCAAACAATGTCATAACCTGCAATAAACTATGTCAGACCCTGCAACACAAAGTTATACCATCACATCAAGCTGCAACCCTTGTGCATAGCCCTTTTCCCTAGGCTTTACCACATATACGCGGCTTGTTGCACAGACATCTCACGTATGTACGCAACCTATTCAAGGTCAGCCAACGTATGTACGTGAATGCTACCATTGTCACCCGTGTATGCTTCAATAGATGACACACTTGAGCTTCCCTCAAGGATTTCATTCTTCTCTAGTTGTTCAGTCTTATTCACCCACTTATGAAGGTGTCCCTGCTTCTCAGAACTTGAGCTCTGAGCTTCCATATTTTAAAAAATGTCTCCCTTCCCAACTTCATTTGTTCTTCTAGTCATGCTATATGAAGTCCTCATCATGGACTTTCTTCTTATGTTCCAGCAATCCTGGGATTTGTGGCCAAATCCACTACAGTTGTAACATCTCATGTTGTGACAGTGAACAACAATGTGTCCTACTTGATCACAGCCCCAACACCTTTTGGTGTTATGAAATCTTTCATTATTTCTCCTTGCATAAGATCTGCATTCCAAAGCTTTGTGACCATATTCATTACATGAATAACATTGACCATGAAAAACACTTCCATACCTTTTCTTTGGTGTCCATCCCTTTTGAGGTGTAAAGGTGGCTTCTTGATGTCTTCCTTGCTTTGTTCTTTTGAAACTTTCCTTGCCTTGTGTAGATGGTTGACTTGCAACATTGTTTGCATCCTTTGAGAGTAAAGGACTTACCTCATGCTTCTTTGAGGTGCTTGCTTCAGCATGTGTAGCTTCTCTCTTGTATCCAAGACCTGATTTATTATTTGGTGATCTTTGACTTTCCAAGATCTCATTCAATATTTGTGAGATATTCAAGAATTTGTTTGACTTCTCTACTTTATTTCTAAGATCAACAACTTTAGCTTCTAAATTATGACATGATTCTTCCTTTTCATTTATTTGATTCCTCAATAGTTCCTCTACCCTTTTGTCTTCTTCAATTTGTGTCTTGAGACGAAAAATAATTTCAAAACTTTTGCTAATATCATTATCTACCTTCTTATCTTCTTTTTCATTCTTTAGTCTTGTGATCTCTTCTTCCTTTTCATCTAATTGAGTCTTATCACTCTCTTTTTGTTCCTTGAGCATTTCCTTTAACTTCAAGATGTGCTTTTGACTCTTAAGAAACTTTTTAGTGTTATCCGAAAGATAGCTATAGTCTATATAATAGTGGTCATTTATGTATTCATATAGACTTCTTTCAACTTTCTCTTTAAGCTCCGATATTTTTTCTTCTACTTATTCCATGGGATAACAATCAATTGATTCTATCCAAACTACTTCTAGATTTTCTTTTTCACTTGAAGAGAAAAATTCAAAATCATCACATTTTGAATTATTGCAATCAAGAGTTTTTGAGGATTCTTTACCTTCATTTGAAATATCTTCAAGATATTCCTCTTTGCCAACATCATCACATGATTCTTTGCCTTCATTTGAATTGTCTTCAAGATCTTCCTTTTTGTCAACATCATCACATTTAGAAATAATGCAATCAAGAGTTTTTGGAGACTCTTTACCTTTTGTGATCTTGATGGAGTGGTCTTCAATATTTTCCTTCTTGCTTTGATATGTCTCCTCTAGCTTTAGCCATAGATCCTTGGCAGAAGTGCATTGTCCCATGCTCTCTTTGACAGGGCTTGAGAGTCCACTAAGGATGGTCTTGAGAGATAATGCATCATTCTTCTTTCCTTCCCTTTGAGATGCAAACTTTGACTTGTTCTTCAAAGAAACTGATCCACCAATGGTTGCCTTCTAAATAACCGCTCCCATTTCCTTCAAATGCACTCTCATTTCTATTCTCCAAGTAGAATAGCTTTCCTCATCAAGGATTGGAACTTCATCATCCATTTGTGTGTCCATAGATCTCCTCCAATCTTGTTAAGGCTTATAGTGAAGGCCTGCTCTGATACCAATTTTTTGACACACCGACTACACTGAGAGGGGGGGGTGAACAGTGCAGGGATCTTTTTCTCTTGAACTTCCCTTTCAAAAAACTCATCAGTTAGCAATCACCATTCACTCATTATTTGTTGTTGTGATTTATAATCAATTAATTGTGAACATATATCAACAACATATATCAGCAATATATCATCAGCAAATCATCACCACAAGGAACACAAGATGTATGTGCAATTTTATTTTTATTATGGACAACAATCTTTGGGTTATCAACAACAACTGAATAGAGTACAACTCTTCAAGAGAACCATCTCTATAATGCAAGACTCAACTTACACCCTCAGCACCAACTGAGATGAGGCAACAATCCTCAACAGATATCAATCTGTGAACAAGTACACAACATGTCGGTAGTGCAACATGTGTATGTATGTGCCCTACTAGTAGTACAACTCGTGTATGTACACTGTCAGTTTGTACTACATCCTGCGTATTACTTCTAAACAACTAGGGTTTTCTTTTCATCACAGACTCAGATCTTCTACAACCTTCAATCATATTCACTTGTGTCTTTCACTGTCCAATAAGACCCATAAACAATCACAACACATCCAAGATTTCCAACAACTTACTCATGCTTCTCAACCATACAATATGAATGCTACTCAATCATGTATAAAAAATCAACATATTATGGAAATCATATCAGTACTAAACCATAAGATTGTTTCTCACTCTATCAACTAACAAAAACCACATCACAACATCCATACCAAGAATTCCTTAAGCATTCACTACACGACAAGCAAGAGTATCCATCAAGACAACAATGTAATCATACCAGAATTTCTATGGCAGATCTGAGCCCATAGAATGAAGATATGGAACATGCTTCAGTCTTCAAGATCCTGGCACTAGCTCACACACAAGTCATCATGAATTCATCCATTGTACGTTCCATGCCCTCATTTAGCCCATGTATGTACGTGACCTGGCTCACTACAACCCACGTATACCTCATAAACTAGGGTTTCTGAACTTCCGAAACTTTTTTCGTCATGATCTCAAACTTACATAAACTTTGATGCATCCATGAGATCCTCTAGATCATCTATCTCTCTCAGAATAGATCTTCAATACATGCTCAAGAGATGCATAAGAGATGTCTTTCACAAGAGACCCTTGCCTCTTATTTATACTCTTCAAGTAGCTTCCTTAGAAGCATCTTCTAGGTCACTTAACCTATTTTCCTCATTTTATGGTTAACCACTTTCCATAAATAGAAATTTCTCCATTTATTTATCAGTTAAATATTCCTCCTTGACTTTGTCACTTTTATTCACTATTTAAACAATAATTTCTCCTTTTCAAGCACTTTGACTTCTTTGACCTCTTGGGGCTTCAAGCCAACATATGAGGGTCCTTCATATTCGTAGGGACATAACTCTCAAACCATGAGGAGTTATGTGACATTCCACATACCACCAGAAATGGCATGACAAGTACTATCCATCTAGGATAGTTTCACTAACAAATTCATTGATCCTCATCTCATTATTCCACATAGAAGCATGGGTTCTCCAACCATACTTCAAGGATAACTCAACCGCAAAGCGTCTTCCCGTGATGGATTTCACCATAAGGGGACCACTTTGGATTTCATCCATTTGTGAACCTTATCAACCATGATAAGACAATAATGAGTCATTTTTACATTAAACCAACTATGCATCATATATCAAATAAACCACATCGGTCCATCTTCATCTTTGCATCATGTATAGATGACAACTAATTGATCCATATTCATATATGTATCATCATCTGACTATGATTCCACTTGACATCAATCCATTCTCATCAAGGACAATACATACTACATTAGTATGCTATGACAAGACATCAATCAAACAATCAATCACTTGACATCAATCCTTTGACATCAATTAATTAAAACTTTGGCATCAATGACAGCATGATCCAACAACTAAGTCTTCCCTATGCTTACCTTTAGCCTTAACCACTGACTGAAGTTAATGAGAACCTTGTTTCCTTATGCATTGCTTGTCCAATTTTTGTGTTAAAACATTCTTGTATTGAGCTTTTTCCATTTGACCTCCACTCATAAACCTACCTCCACAAACATTTTGATGGGTACAGGGCTTATCCTCCCGCAATACGAGGGTGAGTCTCAGTGCTAACAGGACTACTTATCGATATACAATCAAAATCAAGTAGAAATTCAAGCAATGGAGTAAGAGGGAGTTCGAGTTTGAAAATATGCCACATAAGAAGCATGGCAAAGGAAACCCTAACTTAGAGAACAAAGGACAGATCAAGAAGGAAGGCCAACCTCAAGAGAGCCAATCCAAGACGTATGCAAAGAAGGGTAATGAGAAATTTAAGAAATACACTAGAAAGTGGTGTGAGTTCAAAAAAATCCCTTGGCACAACACCAATGAATTTCACTTGAAACATGCATTTGTGGTCGAGCTCAAAGAAAAAAAGAATCAAAAATTGACTCAGAATTTGGTTTAGAGACCAATAAATGGAAACATATCATCGATGCATAACCCACTACTACCATCGTGGCCACAACAATACAAATAGAGGAACCATAGGAGCTTGAGCAGGGGGAGTGCCTCTTCCACTCCCATATGTGGGTAAAGGGGACCCCACTGCATTTCATTGTTGACAACTAGAGTCAAGAGAACCTCATATCAACTGAGTTTGTCCAGAGATTAAAGTTTCCAATGATTCCACACTCATAACCATACACCATCAGATCGTTGAGTCGAGGACGAGACATTCATTTCATCCAGCAGTGCCTCCTATCCTATGGCATCAATCCCTTCAAGGATGAGGTATTGTGTGATGTTTCCCCAATTGTATTTTGTGATGTTATTTTAGGACAACTATATATGTGGAAACGTCACACCATCTATGAATCTCGGCCCCACAGTGTCATTGTTACTTGGGGATGCCATCTCTACATGGTACCAAAGGTAGCTCTGACTACTTCCACTCCATTGATCTTGAAAAAACAATGCCACAAAGTAATCTCCCAGACCACAAAGTTTTCCCTCTTCACGATCTAGTCCAATGGTGAATAGGAGGTCACTATGACCACTACAGCCTTGGCCCAAGATGTTTCTTTCCAGCAAAAGCAGGTCGATGAGATTGTAGAGGATCACAAAGAGAGTGTGATTCTTCCATATGTTATTCGTATCTCTATTGTCCATGGCCCTTTCAGGTGTGCTTAGGGTTCCAACCATCATACCCCATTTATATAGCTCTTCTTGTTGCATCTTCACTAACAAAATATTCCCACACTCAGACCAAGGAATATCATGCGACCAAATATATTGAATGGATCTAACACCTCCAACAGGTTCATGACATCCTTCCATGGGAAAATTACAAGTAGGACATCTACTTCAACAAGGAAAGTGACTCACCAAGGTTCAGATTTAGTAGAAGTTTCCCGTTTCTTGAGGGAACTTGACGCAACAGGGACCATTGCTTCCTAAGGGGGGAGGAATAATCTAGGTGGATCTCAGTGGCCAACCACCTTTTCCACTGAATCAACATTTCGAACCTATGGTTTTGATAAACCATGATATTCATTGTAGGGAATGTAATGCAATACCATCTTCATTATAGACATCATGTAATAGTTTCCTAGTGGTCTTATTACATGCATACAACATAGAATTAATGCACTAGATCCCATTATAACTCCACAATTAAGCATGCTCATGCTAAAGTAGTACTAGGATGGGTGAGCACCTGGGAAGTCCTAGTGTTTTACATTCCTATGGAATTTTATGAACTTAGATTAATTTATCCCATATGCATCATGGGAATTGTTCTCCTCTCACTCTCTCATATATAATTGAGGTGAAGGAGGCCCTTTAAGAATACAATGGAGTGTGATGTAAAGATTCTTGTGAATGAAGCATAGCCAAAATCTCTTTCTTTTCAGAGATAAGCTACACCATTCTACCATTTTGTGTTCTACAATGTTTTTTTTTTACCTTCTTCATTAATAGAAGTTGAGTTTCACTGTATTTTTGTGTTATCTGCTATATTTTTGTGTATTTCATTGTTATATCTATGTTATACTTCTTCCTTCATGTCATTCTCAAAATAATTTGGATCAGATGCATAGGAAGAGAACCCTCGTAGCTTATAGATCAATGAAACCAAGGGTGAATGTGTAGTTCAAGGAAAATCCTCCAGTCGCACTATGTTGGACTATACACAATCATTAAAAATAAAGTAGCACAATATAGGCACAAAAGAAGAACCTAAGATGGCCATAACTGGTTATTATTGGGATTAGGAAATAGTGATGCAAGTGGTAGACTTGTTTAAAGAATATGAAGACATGTTTTCCAAGATTTTTTTGGAGATGAAGGGGTTTGCTAGATCCCTTAGGAAGATGAAGATTCAATTGAAGCTAGAATTACAAAGAAAAAGTGCACAAAGAGTTGGATCAAATTCTAGATGCAGTGATCATTGTCCTTGTGGAAGAGTTAGACTGGATCAACCTAATGGTGGTGCAACCAAAGAAGATGGGTGATATAAGAATTTGTGTGGATCTGTGTAGCATGTGTACACAATCCATTTCTAAAACCATTTACAGATGAATTATTGGAGAACGTGGGTGGGTGTGAAGCTAATGCAGGCACCACCTGCCCATACTAAGCAGATCTTCGATTCCGCCATTTACTGTACTGGAATCTTTCTTACATATGGTCTTCATCATTCTTTGACAGGGCTAAATTTAGCTAACTGTCACTAACATTTGCTCTTTCATTTTACTTGGCAGGACTATTGTCGAATTTGTCAAATTGCCGAATTTGTCAAATTGCCGAAATTGTCAAATTGCCAAATTCGTTAAATTAAGCACTTTTGGTTTTTGCACACCCCCCGAGTCTACTTAAGCCCCAACGGAAAGAACTTTTCATTCACATTTTTAA
>JASDQU010223922.1:4686-17601 GCA_032191745.1 Picea mariana | reverse complement strand
TTTTAATCAATTATCATTGTTGTGGTGTGGATCAATAAGTGATTGAGCATCCCACCTGGGGAGTCATCATTTATTTGATCCTTGAGTGCTTTTATGGTTAGTAGCCAGTGAAGGCAGTCCAAGTGGAGTAAGCGCCACTTGGGGCATGCTTGGCCCTAGGGTGTGATTTGTATATCTCTTGTATATCTTGTATTCTTTGTATATCTTTGTATTTCTTGTACTTGTTGTAACATTGTGTAATATTGTAAGTAATTCTTATTGTGGGGATTGGGTAGTTTGTTTTGATTTAATTGTAATACTTATTGTAACGAACCACCCTTACACATAGTTGACCCCATTGCCCAACCTTAGGCACTAGTCATTAGTTGACTTAGGGAAAGGGCTTCTTGTCATATTAACTTAGACTTGCATCTGCATTGCTGCTTGTCATCTTAGGCTAGTTTTCCCCTTGGCCTATAATCAATTAAAACTAACTCCTAGAACATTGTAAATAAAAGTAACTTAGTAACTTAGGGACAACCCCCCTTGGCTTCCCTAGGAGTAAGCCTAGACGGAAGAAGTTCCTGTCAAGGTGACAGTGTGGGCAGGGACTTAGACATTATGTCTCCGAGGGCACACTAAGTGAGCCGGACTTAGCTCATGTTTGCAAGTGTGCATAAGGGCGACAACAGTCCCAATTGTATTTCGTTCTTAAAGAGTTGGTTTTGGAATCTGATTTCCCAATAATAACAAATTCTCGTGTTTTACTAAAATTTTGGTTTGAATGGGACGAAAAATCTGGGTAGAGTTCTAGAAAATTGGTTGTTGTTGGCCATTAGAAATTCTAACTCATATTATCCTCGAGTAAATATTACATCTGCTATAAGTTTCAAAGGATTATGCTTCTAGAGTAAGGAGGATTCCATTTTTGAGATGGCCAAATTTGTTTCAACATCCAAACACACCTTTTGTATCAATGATGTCAAAGAACTTTGGTATCAATGATGTTAAACATATTCTACATCGATGATGGAAAACATATTTTGTATCAGTGACACGAATATCATTTGTATCGACAAGGTGTAAGAAATTTTGAATCAGCGTTGGAAAATGGTTTTTACCATTGACACTCTTAATGGTCATTTCCATCGATGTGCGGAAGAGTATTTTGAATCAATGCCCCTAAAAAACTTTCCCATCGTTGCATCCAAGGAACTTTCTCATTGACACCTTAAAAGGACTTCCCCATCGGTGCTTGACACCATTTTTCCATCGACACTCAATTCATGTTTTCCTATCAGCGAGTAGAGATATATTTCTCATTGATGCTAGGGAATGACTTGGTATTAATGCTTGTTCCTACTTTGGTAGGAGGGAAGTGTATAATTCCCTCAATTCTTAACTTGGATTTGACATATGTATTGTAACGTGGTAACCAAAACCTTTAAAAACTTCATGGTATTCCATGTGGTTTTGATCAAAACAAAAGATTTATTTCCTTTAATTCAAATGATAATTTGGGTATTGTCATAGAGTGGTATCAGAGTTGTGAACATTTAAGGTGAAATTCTGGAAACACTGAGGAAATTTCCACTGCCCCACCATCCCAACGAGTATAAGGGTATTTGGTTATGACATAGATTGGTATTAGAGCCAATGTTACAACACTAAGGGATATATGGGTTCAAAAAAGAGGG
Organism: Picea mariana; assembly: GCA_032191745.1. Lineage (NCBI taxonomy): Eukaryota > Viridiplantae > Streptophyta > Pinopsida > Pinales > Pinaceae > Picea > Picea mariana. Next base: position 15,925 of record JASDQU010223922.1, on the reverse strand, counting down.
AGTGGTAATAGTTTTGATGTTATGTTAAAACAAAACTAACATGTTATTTTTCTTTGTTCTATCACACATAAAGAGAGAAATAGATAAAGAGACAAGGGGAATAGTGTTCAAACATTTACAAGAAATTAGTCTTAGTAAGTATTGTCATTGAAGATTCACTGCACTTCCAACAAAATTAATAAGTTATTTTTCTTTGTTCCAACACACGCAGAGGGAGAAAGAGATAGAGAGACATGGGGAATAATGTTAAAACATTTATGGGCAATCAATCTTAGAATTTATTACCATGGAAGATTCACAACATTTCTAGGAAGATAATTCTAATGAAAGAAGAAATATGGAGACTCCCCCTGACATGGAAAAAACCATGAGAAGTTTGAAAGAAGAATTTTGGAGCTGTAGGGCAGATAATGAAAAGATAATAAGATCTCAATAAGGATAGAATGAATTAAATGTTGCCTTAATTTAGAGTTTTACTGAAATTTAGGAACAACTACATCAAGGATAGATTTCAAATAACATTGGTAAAATTCCTTCAAGGAAGAGATTCCACGGTGTCAAAACTCTTACATCTAGTGAAGGGACATCGTCAGACTCATCAAACAAGGTTATAACTACTTCTGAAGACACAATTAGCAATAGTTACAAAATTTCTCCTCATAAACATAAAAACAAGAGGTATTCCAAATAATATTTGTGGAAGGAGTTGAGAAAGGTGAAGCCACCTACCTTTGATGATGAAGTGAAATCAAGTGAAGAGGTTGAAGCTTGGCTTCTTTGATTAAGGAAATACTTTCAGGTATATGATTATTATGGGAGTATGAAGGCTAAAGTGGCCATTTTTTACATGAATGTCATACGATCTATTTGGTGGGAAGACCTCAAAAATGTGAAGAGGATTAGTGAGAGGAAAATCACTTGGAAGGAATTCAGGAAATGGTTTTTCTATAAATACCTTTTAGAGAGATACTATGAAGGTAAGGTCGACGAATTTCTTTAGATGAAATCGGGAAAATTAACTATGGAGGATTATGCAAACATATTTTTGGAATTGCTAAGATATGTTCCATATATTAGAGATGGGAAAGTGAAAATTTAGCACTTCCTCAGTGGATTGCCCCAATCCTACCAAGACAAAATTGAATTTGATGAGCCCAAAACTCTTGATGAGACAATTCAGAAGGCTAAATACCACTATGAGCAAGCTAAACATAAACTCAAATTCAACAAGGAGTGGAAAGAAAAGAGAAAGGAGAAGCTTGAATAGAGGAAGACAGGATTTAAGCCTCGGTAGTGTAGGAACCAGTTAAAGAATCCCAAGCCAAGTTACCCAACATGAAGTAGTTTCTAGCATAATTTTCCATAACATAGTGGAAACAAACCAACAACAACATCGAGAGAAAGATTGAGGGAGAAATGGAAAGGGCCTCTGAAATGATGGGGATGTGGAGAGGAACATATACTAAGAGATTGTCCCCATAGGCATGAATTAAGAGGATGGTGCACAACATACAAGAAACTACAATAGTCAAGGATGTAGCAAGGAACATTCCTAGAATTTATGTTATTGTAGAAGATCAATAAGAAGACCACCAAACATCAGTGGTGGAATTTGAAGGCGAGATTGCTAAGAAATATGTTTCTATTTTGATTGATATAGGATCTAGTCACAACTATGTTGCACCTAAAGTTGTTGACTCTTGTATTCTTCAAAAATGTAAGCACAAGAATTCATGGATAGTGTAGTTGGCTACAAGAAATAAGAGAAAAGTGAGTGAATTGGTGGAGGTATGCTCATTATAAATGATTGGACTAATTACAATGGCAACTTTGAATATTTTTCCATTGGGTGCATATGATGTCCTGATTGGCATGGATTGGTTGGTAACAATAAATTCATGATGGATTGCTACAATAAAATTTTGTGTTGTGTAGGTGATGATGGGAATCCAAGAATAGTGAAGGGAATTTCAAAACCCATCTCCATAAGACAATTTTTTTCCTTAAAACTAAATAAGAGTTTCAGAAAAGGTTGTCAATTGTATGTCGTTCATGACCAGAGTCGGAAAAAATCAAGGGTTCAAATATTGAAAACTATCCAATACTTCAATAATTCAAGGATGTGTAGGGGTGGCAGGTGCGGGGGGAATCTTATGTGATCCAGGAGGAAACATCATTGCTCGCTTTTCTTGGGGAACTGGGTTAGTTTCTAACAATAAGGTTGAGGCCTATGGCCTTTTTGCAGGGATAAGTTTGGCTAGATCCCACATGATATCCAAGTTATTGATCTTTAGTGATTCCATGTTGATTATAAGGGCCATTATTAACAACAAAATTATTGGGGGAAATGTCCTCTTTGGCACTCTGCTTCGCTCAATTTCCCTCCTTAAGGATTTTGAATATTTTTCGTTATTTCATGTCAAACGTGATTTAAACAATGATTCCAAAAAGTTGGCCAAAGAGCGATCGCGGCTTGCCAAAGGTCATTAGAAGTTGAATGGAAATTATAGATGGAATCACATCCCTTAATGTATTCATGGTTGGAGTAATAAATGTGAACCCCATTAGGTTGCGCTCATATTTAAGTTGGCTGCAGCTTGCACAAATTTATGTGTCTAGCACCGATGCTTTCATTCAATGTAACACATGTGAAGGCATCGTTCTTAGCATTTTAGTCATGGAAGTTTTGATCTTCTCTGGTGGTGGAGTGAATTGGTGTTGGGCAGTGGATTTTATCCCTATGTATGTGGTTTTTCTTTGTGGAAAGAAGGCCCCTTTGGGTGGTGGTCTTCTTGGTTTTGGTCTCTCATCTAGGAATTTCTTGGTCTATGGGTTCCTTCTTCCTTCCCCTTCTCTGCTTTTCTTTGATATCTCAATTTATATCCCTGAAGTTTCAAATTTTATTGTGACTCTTGATGATGGGTTATGTTCCAGAAATTATGACTTCACTTTTGGGTTTGCTAAAAGGTATTTAAATTTGTTCCGAGGTTACCTATTCTTCTCCTTGTTTTTGGAATTGATTGTGAAGTCGGGGGGTGGTCTGTTGTTTCAAAATCTATTTTGTGGCACCTTGTGCGTTTGTTTGTTGTTGAACCTCCCAACGTATTTTCCGAAGTCGTCTATGGCACTTGTGACTATTATGGAGTGAGCCACATTTTCAATTTGTGTTCTTAGTTTTCTTAGTGTTTAGTTTCCATTTCATCCCTAATCTCTTCCTTGGGGTCATCCAGTGAGTAGCAAGGGTGTGGGTCATGGTCAATTTTATCACCCTTTGCCCTCAAATGCAATTAGGATTAGAGGGGTTTATGTTGCCTATTTTTTAATCTCATGTTAGTTGTAACTAGGATCATTAATATCAGTGAAAATTGGGCTACCTTTGATTATAATAATACATACAAGGCTTTGAGTAATATTGTTCATCCTCCACTCACTCTCCATTTTAAATAGGTTAATGTAACACACCTGACTCCTTAATACTCTTTTAAGAGGTGGGGCCTCATAAATTCGTTTTTCCTTAACTAACTCCTCTCAAATCATCTCTCCGAGATGATTTATTATCTTCTACTTGCCCGTATTTTTCTAACTACTGCAACCAGATCCTAAATCGACCCTTGGTTTATATCTTATGGATTTCCGAAGCTCTTCGGGTGTTCATTGGTTGAGGGCCACGTGACGTCCCCGTGGCTTCATCTTGTTAGTATCATCTCTTCGTTCCTACCTCTCGTAGGGAAGGTCCATCCTTCAACCAATCCGATGACTGGCTTAACCCTCGTCTGACACGCAGGTTAGCGGGGAATTCAGAGTTTGGTGTTGAACCTCCCCTTTCTATCTACGCACGAGACCTCTCGAAGTCTCGAACTTCCGAGGTCTCGGAAGCTTGCCACATGGTTCTGACCTTTGGACCTTCTTGGTCTCTCTACAATGCTACATCCCAAATCCTCCGGAGTCTCGAAGTCCTAGTCACTTCACCAACCACGTTGGCTAGGCGGACACGTACCGGGAACTGACACATAGGAGGGGTCAGGGTGACACGTATTATGTTCCAATGGGCCTATAGGGTATGTGATACACATTAATCTGGGTGACACGTGGCACATCAAGCTGTGGTCCACGTCACCCTGGATGATGTCACTGCACCACGTCACCCCAGACTGACAACCTTCTAACCTTCCTCAGATCTCACGGTTGAGATCCGACCACGTAGATTTATAGATCTACGACTCTTTTTACCTCATGGATTTATAGATCTACGACTCTTGTTACCTCGTGGATTCAACATTCAGGAGTTTTGCGATGTAAACTCTTCTTTTCTCTCGATGTGCCCAATCTTCAAACTAAAGGGGCTAGCACCACGCGTCCCTGGTATATTGACGGCTGGGAAGGAACCTGAAGGAACCCTCAATCTACGGTTCTGGGTTCTTCGCAGCTCCGGCCTTTGGGGTTGTGAATCCCAGTTTAGTTGGTAAGATAGGTTCACCTATCCACCTGGGGAACTTCCTAACGCCGGTCAACCTTATGGGTAATCATAAATCTCGATCGCCTTCGGTTAGTTTATGACTATGAGGGTCGACAATACTCCGAAGTCCCAGAATTTCAGAGCTCCGAAGCTAGAAGGACTTATCTCCCTTAGGCTTAGCCTAAGGTTCCTAGGTGTTGGTCATATGGGTTCTCCTGAACAGATCTTGTCCATTTGTCTTCCAGATGAAAGGGTCTTCCCTTTCGAGAATTAAATCTTGCTATCCTTCCTAAGATTCATCATGAAACTGTTAAGGGTTTGGGCATGATATCTCAGTCGCACAATAAGGATTCTGAAGGGGATAGTCTCATTAGACAGATAAGGCCATATTGACGCAATACTCTCTATCTCGGTCGTCCTATAGGTTTATGTCCCAAGGCACCTTGAAGGCTAAGTTGGGGCACATAGACAATTAATCAGAAGCATAAGTTCACAGGAAGACGAACGCATACACATAACTTAAACATTTCAATACAAAAACCATTTATAGATATATAAATACACGCATACATCCATTATTCCCAATTCAAAGAACAAAGCACGAAAACACTTATCAGAAGTAGAAGGCGTGATGCGACTACTGGAAGGGTTGCTCGTTTCCACCCAACCATAGGCTTATTCACTTCTAACAGATTTACCACTAGCCACCCCCGAGCTACACCACGATGCTCTGAGATATAATCCTTTCTTCCAGCTCAACAATAGTAGGGACGGAGGTTACTCTCCTCCTCCCATGAGACCTTGGCAATGATTTACACAATACCAAGCAAGGAGGATTGCCTGAGTACTTCCTCAATCACTCAGCAGCCTCATTTATCAACTTGTATCATAACCATGGTAGCCATTTCCTGCGAATAGAACACACTCATTTCTTAGTTTTTCCTTGAACTCGAGAGCTTAGTCTCTCATCTCTGCAGTCTTCACAGGTTTTCCCCTGCCCACCACACCTTACTTTCTTTCATTTATCATCAAGATTGTGTGTGGCTCGAATTCCCAGTCCATGGTTAGGTCTGAAAGCATTACAGATGGGTGCTCTGCCCCATCCCCTCATTAACTCTGAAAGCAAGGAGGATTGCCTGAGTACTTCCTCAATCACTCAGCATCCTCATTTATCAGCTTGTATCATAACCCTGGTAGCCATTTTCTTCGAACAAAACACACTCATTTCTTAGTTTTTCCTTGAACTCGAGAGCTTAGTCTCTCATCTCTGCAGTCTTCATAGGTTTTCCTCTGCCTACCACAGCTTACTTTCTTTCATTTATCATCAAGATTGTGTGTGGCCCGAATTCCCAGTCCATGGTTAGGTCTGAAATCATTACAGATGGGTGCTCTGCCCCATCCCCTCATTAACTCTTGAGGAGGTCTTCCCACCTACCAACCTGACTGTAATTCATTCTTGGGTCAAAGGACTGTTTTGGTCCTGAGCAATTAAATCTAGTAAGGTTCTAGTTTGGTGGAGGTTAATGCAACCATTCCTGGTCCCCTTCACCATCTCTTTCCTATCATTTGTGGTCTCTCTTAGTACACCCCCCTTCCAATAGTCATGCAACACTTATCCATTTTCTAGTAAATAACATAATTTACATTCATTGATCTTTTATACAAAGGTCCATCAAATCAAACATTCACACATATTGAGTTTTCCATAGTCTCTTAACCAATATAGTTATATTTACAAACTGGGGGAAACAAACTGTTACAATTCCCTCCCCCTTAAAGGAACATTGTCCTCGATGTTGTATCTGTCAACATGTTATGTATATAGAGAAGTAAACAAAAATGGATATGATTGTCTCATGGCATCCTCCATTTCCCACGTAGCCTCATCTGGGCCAAAGTGTTTCCACTGCACCTTGACCTGTGCAATGGTTTGGTTCCTGAGTGGGGTTTCCTTCCTGTCTAGTATGCATTTAGGTTCCGGCAGGAATTCTTCTTCCGGCTCCACCTAGATCACACACAAGTCAATTATATGATTAGAATCATGTACATACTTCTTCAATAATGAAACATGGAAAACATTATGTGCCTTTACTTTAGGAGGGAGTGATAGCCTATAGGCTATAAGTCCCACTCTATCTAAGACTTCAAAGGGTTCACAATACCGAGGTGCCATCTTGACACAAGCTCCCATTCTCAGGGAACTCTTCCTGGGCCTAACTCTGAGATAGACATGGTCTCATGTCTTGAACTCTCTGAGAGTTCTCTTTCTGTCAACGTAACTCTTATGTCTATCCTGAGCAATTTTCAGATTTTGCTTTATGTGAATCACTTCTTGTTCCATTTCTTTCAGCATGTCGGTTCTGATTGTAATTCTATCCACTGGATTACTCAAGCTGATTGGGATCTTGCATTGTCTACCATAGAGGGCTTCAAAAGGGCTCATCTTCAATGACTCTTGATAATCGTTGTTGTAGGCAAATTCTACCAATGGAAGGCAATCTTCCCACTTCTTAGGCTGATGCATTACATGCATTCTTAACATGTCTTCAAATATTTGGTTTACTCTTTCTGTCTATCCATCAGTTTGGGGGTGATAGGATGTGATAAACAACAATTTAATCTCAAAACCAACCATCAAGGATTTCCAAAAGCTTGAAGTGAATTTTGTGTCTCTGTCAGATACAATCTCCCTAGGCATGCCATGCAGTTTGAATATATCCTTCATGAAGATGTTGAAAATATATATTTCCTTGCAAGTCGATTTGACAGGAATGAAGTGAGCATGCTCAATTTTTCCACCACTACCATGATGGCATCATTCTGCCTGGACGATTTTGGTAATCCGGTGATGAAATCCATGGAGACGGTTTCCCATTTCCATTCTAGAATTGGTAGAGGCTGTAAAAACCATGTTGGGTGTCGGTGTTCTGCCTTAACTTGCTAGAATTCTAGACACTTAGCTAAATAATCAGCTATGTCCTTTTTCAATTTGGGCCAATAGAATTGTTTTCTAGTGGTCGTAATCATTTTCTAATAACCTGGATGACCAATATATGGTCTCTTGTGTAGTTTGTCCATTATGAACCTCTTCAATTCGTCACAACTTGGGATATACAATATGTTTATGTAAGTCAATAGACCTCCATTCAACATCTGATAGCCTTCATACTTTAGCCCTGTAGGCTCTTGCCTTAGGTATGAGGTCACGGTCTTGAAGAATGCATATGTTTCTTGTGCATTCCTAACTCTTTCCCTAACATCCGTTTCACAGGAGCTCACCATTGTCAGGTGAATCCTTTTCATACTTCTGCTAAGGGCATCAACCACCCTATTTTCCTTTTCTTTGATGTGTTTGATTTCGAAATCAAACTCATTAAGGAGAGCCATCCACCTAGCTTGTCTAGCATTGAGTTTTGGTTGGTCAAACAGGTGCCTCAATCCACAGTAGTCCATCATAAGTACAAATATCCTACCCAAGAGGTAATGCCTCCACATTTTTAAAGCATGCACTATGGAATTCAACTCTAGATCATGGGTCACATAATTGATTTCACGCTCATTCAATTTTCTGGATTCCTAGCAAATTACACGTCCTTCTTGTATGAGGAATCCTCTGAGTCCTTGCTTACAGGAATCTATACACATGAGGAAGTCATTATCAGGGCCTGCAATCTTCAACATGGGTGCATGGGTCAGAAGGTATTCCAATGCCTGAAATCTTTCTTCACACGCTGATGTCCAACTGAATTTAACCCCCTTTTTCTAAAGGGCAGTGATTGGACAACCAATCTTGGAAAATCCTTTTATGAACCTTCTATAGTATCTAGCTAAACCCATAAAGGATCTGATATCAGATACATCCTTTGGGGTATCCCATTCCATAATAGATCTGATCTTGTCAAGGTCTACTACCACTCCTTCTTTAGAAATAGCATGGCCTAAGTAATGGACTTTCTTCTAGAAAAAGTCACACTTTCTAAACTTTGCGTAGAGTTGATTCTCTCTTAGTACTTGAAGTACAAGTATAATATGTTCTTCATGCTCCTCTATGTTCTTGGAGTAGATTAGGATATCATCAATGAAAACCAATACAAATCTGTCTAGTAATTTGTTGAGTACATTATTCATCAAGCACATAAAAGTGGCGGGGGGCTTGGTTAATCCAAATGGCACCACCACAAATTCATAGTGACCATATTTGGTCTTGAAGGTTGTTTTGTGGATGTCTTCATCCTTGATTCAGACTTGATGGTATCCAGACCTTAAGTCAATCTTTGAGAAAATGGAAGCACCCTCTAATTGGTCGAACAAGTCATTGATTCTTGGTAAGGGATACTTGTTCTTTATGGTTGTCTTATTGAGTTTTCTATAGTCTATGCACAGTCGGAGTGTGCCATCTTTATTCTTCACAAAAAAGACCGGTGGTCCCCATGGAGACACACTGGGCCGGATGTAGCCTTTGTCCATCATTTCCTTTAGTTGTAGATTGAACTCAACTAGCTTAGGTGTACTCATCCTATAGCGTGTCCTAGACTCTGGCACTGCTCCTGGTGCAAGTTCTCTCGAGAAGTCAATGTCTCTTATCGGAGGTAGACCCAGTACCTCTTCTGGAAAAACGTCTCTATACTCTCTTAATATGGGGCGGTACTAGTCCTCTAGGTTCGGTTTGTCATCCTCAACAAATTCCAACACATGTATTGCATATAGAGGAAATCCATTTATGCAATACTTTTTCATTTGAAGGGTTGATATTCGTCTCACTGAGACAGGCTTCTGAATCCCTTGGAGGGATATCTTTCTCCCTTCTTTGTTTACACATTCTAAGGTTTTATGATAATGGTCCAACTTAGTTTTATAAGTAGCTAGCCAGTCCATACAAATCAACATGTCATAAGATCCTAGGGGATAAATGTTAAGGGTTGCTTGGGTGGAAAATCCATCCATGGTGAATTGGAAAGATGGTATGACCTCTGCTACTTTTATTTTGGTTCCAGTGGCTAGTTGTATCAACCATGGCTTAACATGTCTAACTGGTTTTAGTTTACACTTATCAATAGTCTGAGGGGCCACATAACTCAAATTAGAACTAGGGTCAATTAAAATAGAAACTAGATGGTTGGTGATCATACCTTCCATCTCCACCACTGAAGCTTGGTGGTCGGCTTATTTATTATCCAAAGCTGCATAAATCCGTGGCATGATCCTAGCCACATCATTGATTGTGGCAACTTCTTGGATATTGTAGACTCTCCTATTGTTCTGTTGTCTATGTGGACAATCCATCAGTAGATGTTCTTCTCCACAACCCCAATATTTCAAGGATTCCTTCTTTGGGTTATCAGCCTTTTCTGGGGTTGCTCCAAAAGGTTTATTTCCACTCTGGGAGGGGAAATTTTGCTGATATACACTTATGGTAGGAAGGCTTATCCTAGATTCCTTCCTATAGTTCTTAAATATTGAGGATTTGAACCCTTTCTTATTGAATCCCGAACTACTCTTTTTCTTCCAGTCCTCATGAGGTTTTGTCTGACTCCTAAGTTGTTCATAACAATACCTTGCCTTCCAGATAGTGTCTTCTAAGGTCTTTGACTCATCAAACTCAATCCTGTTCTGGTAGGTCTAAGGTAACCCACTGATAAATCATTGCACTTTTACCTTTTCATCCTTTATGTAGGGTACATACCTCAGCAACTCAAGGAATTTATTAACATGTTCCTCTATGATGAGTTGTCCCAACTTGAGTTCATAGAACTCCTTTGTAACGACCCTAGTTAAATAAATATTTAAAGATTATAAAGTAAAATTAATTAAAGAAAATAATTGTGATTAATTAAGTAATACTCTAACTACAGATCACATTTAATGACCTGAGAAATAAATTTAAAAGATCAATGAAAAATGTTAAAAAATGGTTGCGTATGCAGAGAGGGAGTCTATGAATCCCGAGAAGATAAAAAATTTAAGGAGGGAGAAGGGACAAGCACGGAAGGTGGTTGGAGGAGTAACTGCATGAGTCGGCAAAGGAGGAATAAGGGAAGGGAAAGGTTGACGGTAGGATCATTGGAGGGAGGAGATATTTTTCAGAGGAGTATGACATTTGTTGTGAGCACAGAGTTTCCTGACTGAGGCTTTTGATCAGTTGAGGCACTGAGTTGCTGGAGGTTTTGGGCACGGAGGGCCAGGATATCCGTAGATATCCTGGAGCTAGGTAGGTTTTCCTAGTTGGCAGGGAGGACAATGGTTTTGGGCATTTATTTTCCTGTTTGTGGCAGGATTGATCTGGGTAGCAGGTAACAGGGAGGCAGCAACAAGGCACAGTGGCAACAACAATTAGCATCAGAACTAGGTACTTTGTTAAGTTATGTATTTATTTCTTTTTGCCGTGTAATCAGTATTTGTGGATAAATCTAAGTTACTGAAGTTGCTATTATGAAAATAAATATTATGCTAGAAAGTTATTGTTTCAATTTACTAAATAAAAGGTTTATGAAACTTAATGATGTTTAGAAATATTAGGTTGTTACATATGGTATCAGAGTGTCTTAGTTCGAAATCTGGGCCTAAGGGCCAAAACCCCGAGTGTTAACTCCAGCCACGCTTAAACTACAAACAAAACACGTTCAGTTTGACCCGATATGACTGATACAGTATCCGAAAATATACTCAGGTAGTACCCCTAAGTTATCCCAGCATATGATCTGCTAGACATATCACAAGTAACTACTTTAGGCAATATCCTGTAACTGGATCATGTATGGTCACTACAGTTTTAGTCTGAATATT
>JASDQU010223920.1:0-17486 GCA_032191745.1 Picea mariana | reverse complement strand
CAACTACCTTTATAAAATCCAAGTTATCTATAAATAGAGGGCCTCACTCTGTATTTCAACACAACAAAAGTAATAGATAAGTGTTTCTCTCATTTTGTTTGGGTTTCCATCTATTTTTTTATTTTTTCTATCTGGATGGAGGATAAGCTTGAAAATATTCTATTCTCTGTAGTATGATCTCAATGATCTCACAAGAAGTAATTCTTACGACCAAATCCATTCAAAAATAAACTCATTTGAATATCCTTATATCATCACAAACGCCAATTGACACATGGCTTGTTTATTTTGGACATTCATTTAATTGTTTATCAATCTCATTTGAAATTGAACAAGATTATATCATTCCTGAACTGACCTTTCCCAATCAATATTAGTCTTATTCTGAAGCATTTCAAGCCTTTTCTTGGTAAAAAATTGCAATTAAATATGGATTAAAGAAAAACCCTCACAATGTTGAGTCGATGATCATAAACTTGTGGCACATACAATTGCATTATGGAAAATTGTTTAAATATGCTATTCTCTTCCTAATCAAATGGGACTATGTAGTTCTTGAGTATTTTCAACGGTACAATATCCTTAGTAGAATTCAACTTAATCATGACAACAACAAAATTGTTATAGATCTTATTTGTGTGACTTTTAATAAGATAGGTTCAAAGCCTATACATTTCTTGCATCAGAGAATTTTAAAAGTAGAATTAGGACAACAAGAAACATTAGTTCACTCTCTTCTTTGTCTACAATTTCAAATTGACAGATTCTACAACAAGAATCACAAGAATGATGAAACAACTCCAGATACTTGAATTTTCATAGTTTAATTCGTCCATATATGTACAAAATTTCATAATATCATGTTAGATCCACCAGTGAAAATAAGCATCAATTTAAATGTGCATGGAACAAGCTAGAGAAGAAACATAATGTGTGAATTGTGAGCTTGTTTCTCCTCTATAGTTTGACTCGGTTTATAAAGCGCACATGCAATACATTGGATGTTGATGTACACTCCAAACGCACTCAGAGACAATTCTGGGCTTAAATTGAAAATCTTCTAAAGTTTAAATGCTTCAATTGCACAATATACTTTTAATATAAATAACTGCCTCAATACTCAATAACCACCACAATTGATTATGAGTGGTGCAAATAGTCTTAGAAACTTTTAATGATCATTGTTATAGTGTCAATTACCACCATTGAAGCATTGATACTCTTATTGTCCTAGTCCATATCCTACTTACAAACAACTCTTCCCCATACCTCCTTGAGACCTTCTAAAAAACATATTTTTGGAAGTTGTACGTGCCCTCACAGTTATGCAACATACATATACATAGGCTACTCAAGGGACAATCACGTACATGATAATAAAATCTTATATATATATATATATATATTCCTAATTAATTGTTGAGTTACGGGTTTGGTTAGTTACCTAACTGTGATTACCCATACTCAATTGTCTCTAACCAACTAGAGACGACATAAAAGGAGCATTTTGTCCAAGGAGAAAGGTAATGATTCGTTCCACACCAAAATCAAACATTTATTTGGATACACCCACTGAGTCTATAAGCCCTTATACATCCATGTTGTTGTTGGTTATTGAACTAGAAACCCTTGTTTCCATCCCCTTTATGATCACCAACCAATGTGGCCAAGAGTCTCCATTATATTCTCTTTTGGCTTGTGGTGAATCTAGAGTCAAAACCAAGTGACCCAATATCTCTTTCAATAGGGAAACACTGCGTAGGAGAGGTATATTTTGTAACCACCTGAACTACTGAATATTATAGAAACTCATTCCTTCGAAAAAACATTGTGTTTGTAGTGTTTAACTTGCAATTCTTTTATATATGCTTTGTATAACTCTAATTTCTTTGATCATTCTATTATTTTCATTTGACTAACGAGTATTTATTAGTATAAATACCTCTATGTATAGGCTTGCTTAATTAAGGTTCTTGCAGGTTGCAAAGGGATTATTGGAAAAGAGCGAGGATATTTCAACAATTGGAAACGACAACAACCGTAGGACTCCTTGTGAGTTAATCATTCTTATCCTCTCAATAGTTAGTTATTTCCTTTGAATTTAATATATTTTTTGAGTGTTCTTTATGGAATTTTCTTTCTGTACGATCATTGGTACGTTGTAGTAATCCCACTATTGTAGGGGATTTTCCCCTGAAAGTAGAATTGGCGACCATACTGGGGATTTCTCCCTTGTGGGCCTGTTTTGGGATTTATTGTTTGTTTTCTTGGTTTAATTTATTTTTCTTCTGTTTCAGACTTCTATTTGATACTCATGTTAGCGACTTACAATTACTTGAGTCTTTCTTTATTTACTTGTGCCTTTAGCCTGCCTCTTCTTTTCTCTTTTTGAAAATTTTGGGGTACATATGCACTGTGTTAGTTATCATAGTCACATACATATATGTGCCAACCAATTTAGACAATTGTGTATACGTGGGATGCCTTGTGCACAGATGCGTAGATATTTCTAGAAAGATTTTTTTTTAAATCTTTAGAAAGAGTTTTTTAAAAATATTTTCCTGTCTGAAGGTGTTGGGCCAGGTATCTGGGGTCTCTCCTGGGACTTTAAGATTATGTGTCTGTTTCTTTATGAGTTCATTAGTTTTTTAGTTTGATTCTTATAAAAAAAAAAAAAAAATGTGCACTTCCTTTTTGGATCATTTTCAAGCTTTTGAGGGTAGTTTGAGAAGTTACTTCTCAATATATTTTTGTCTAGAGTGGATTTCATTATTGGTCTTTGCAAATCTTTATAGGTTTGGTTTCTTTTTGAGCTTATTTTTGTTTCTTTTTTGCTGGTGTTAAGAAGAAAGTTTGCTTTAAATATTTCATATTTCTTTTACCTCTTAAACAAGAAAACAAAATACTTATAGAAAGTACACTTTTATATTCCTTTTCAATCCTTGCCTTTGTTTCGTTGAAGAAAAACATCTTTTGAAGTGTGCTTTCTCTTTTTATAGTGCTTATTAGTTTTCAAATTGCATTTTGGATCCTTTAAAACAAAAAATAATAATTTGTTTTCATAGTTTGGACGAAAATAATTCCATAACTTTTCAATTGCATTACATTTCAAAAACAAATTTTCATTAGCAATGCATTTCATTGGAAATAAAAATTGCATTTTTTGCATATCATAGAAACAAAGAGTTTTATTTTTTATTCTGAAGCATTTACACTCATATTTTCAGTGAAGACAAAATTTTTCATTTTATGTTCTTATAAGTGGTTTTCGCTGAGTCTTTATAAAAAACCATCTAGTTTCATCCATTACCTCTTTCGAGTAAACAACAACCCTTGTAAAATGAACGTTTCACTAAAATTAACTAGACATTTCATTTTCTAGGGTAAATAGACTAGCTTAGGCTTAGGCCTTGGATTATGATTGGAGAGTTAACTCTCCAAGGCCAAAAAGAAACTTAGGAGTCTGAGATAGGGAGTGAAAAATCCAAATTTCATATAGGTATAGCCAAGAGCCTCCTCTAACACATGAATCAAACACAAGGTTGTGTGAGGAAGAGCCAAGGTGATAACCCCTTCGAAGCTTGAATAAATGTAGCAGAGAGATTGTATTTTGATGGTTTCACTAGTGCCTTTACCTCCATGAGAGGTGATGCTTTCGAAGCATTGGGCTTTGTTACCTTGCCCATATGTTCGATCTCGACTTTCGACTATATCCCCCAAATGATGACTACGAGTTGGTATCTTTAGTAGCAATTCCTAGGATTCTCAGAGGTGATTGCGGGGGGTTTCTCATGGTACCTGGGGCAGATGTTGTATGACACTTCTCATTACCTTTGAAGGGTTCCCCGCAAAGCATGGGTACTTTCACTAGGAAGGGATGGTTAGTGGAGGTTGGGGTAGCTTTTTCTCACTCCATCGTTCATTGGTTCATGGGACTTAATCAATCCATGCATTCGTTCAGAAGGTCATTGCCTTAACTTCGTTACTACTGCGGTCTTAGGATCGAATCCACCTGAGTCAGATTATTGGTGAAGTTTTTTGTGATTGTTGTTTCCTTTATTCTAGTGGTGTGCTATGCATTTGTAGATGACTTAGGTAAGTGTGTTGGTTGTCACCTTGATTGTGTAACTTAAAGTGGTTGAACAACCGCCTTGTAAGTCTAGGAGAATTCAAGGTCTTCCACCTGTCAAAGTGAATTCTCTGTCGCCTTCCTTGAGGCATCAACTCGATCAAACTGATGCTTTTTTATTGGTTGGTCCTGTAAAAATCGTAGTGATAGAGCCTACATAAACTAATGTTTTTGGGTTAGAGGTTACACGTATATCAGATCTTGAATTTGAAGGCTTCGTTTGTCTATTAAATTCTTCATTGACTAGATCCCATGATTCGGTTGTCTTGCAGATTTTGGCTTCTGGGTCAGACTTCATTTACAATCTCCCTCTTTGGTGGGCCATCATGGATGACACTTCATAAGTGTCTGGGTTAGGGGCCCCTACAACCCCCACATCAACAATAATGTCAAGAGGAATCCTACCTCCTTTTATATCTAACCAAACTACTAGTGTGGTTCAATCCATGGTAACCACGTCGATCAATAGCTCCTTGCCACTGATGGTTGGGTCCACTCAGAATTAGAGGGAGACGTCTTCATCACCATTTATATCTAACACTTTTTCATTCAGGATGCCATCGATCAACATGCAAAACATGTCGACTGCATCTCATCCAATTTCCCAATGTAGTAATGTTGGTGCAAGGAGTTTTTCAACTCCCCTCCAAGCCTTTCCTTGGGATGGAGGACACATACCTCCACAATTCCCCTCTCTTGGAAGTGGGTATTTCCCATCCTCTAGCCATAATCCATTCATGGGATAGGGTGGTCAAATGGGTGGAATATTCCAGTTTTTCAGAATGTCGTCTTCTAACCCATTCACTTTATTTGGTGGGTTCAAGAGAAATCCCTTTCCCTCATCTCGAATGTCGGCAGGTGGAAACCACTTCCAAGCCTAGTGGAATCCCATGAAAGGATCTTACCTTCTACATCTAGGTAAATCTTAACTGTCTGGCCAACTCGTTCTTTTCCTGTCCCATATATTTGTATGTTGTTGGAAATAATCATTCAAGGAGATTTCCTTATGATTCCTTTCTTGATTTCGGTGGGCATCTTCTTGTTTTTCGGCGCAACTGAAAAATATGGGACCGATGTATACTTGGTAGTCTTTAAGTTTGGCACACTACTGAAAAAACTCAGTTCGGTTCACACTCCATGTCATTCTTGATGCATTTACTTAGGTGTGTGCAAAACTATGGAATGAGTGCGCACAACTCCATTTGTGCATGTGTGAAAAACTGAACCCGAAACTTTGGGTGCTAATAGGCCCCCACCAGTATTATCTGACCTGTCCTCGAGCCAACTACCAAAGTTCTGAAGGAAGGTAGCTAGAGTAAGAGAAAATCATCATTCATAAAAACAAGTTGTGCCGAAGGTAGGACCTAAGTAAGAGAAAATAATCAAAGAAGGCTGGAGTTGCAACTTGGCTCAGGTTCGTGACTAGCTAACACAGACCACATTATGAAAGATGGAGTTGGCGTGAGTGTAGCTAGATGCTCCCTCCAGAACCTTTGTTTGTGTCTATGGAGGGCAATAAGGGATTTGATTAAGGCCCAAAATCAAGCACCGAGCACTGAGGAGAACTAAGGCGCTGCCCAGAGATTCTAGGATGGCCAGGCCGAGCTAGTAGCCTTGTCCATTCTACTGGAGGCAGTATCTGGATATATGGTAAGGGGTGAAAGAAGGGGGGCTAAAAATGGGTGTGTAATTATACATAGGGCCTAGAGATGTAGGTGGAAGAGGTGGATACATGACAAGAGAAGAATCCCTTCTGCATTAGAAAAGGGGATGAAGCATGGTATGGGTTGGACATAGGGACCCTCCCTATGAACAAAGGGGATGAAGCATGGAGACACTTAGCATAGGGGGAGAGGTTAAGTTGGTAGAGTATAGGTTTTTCCTAATATTTGTTGATACAACATTAATATGCAGAAGAACCAGAATGTGGGAATGGGAAAGGATTGGTTGGGCGGGGAAGCGCACATCACATGACAGTCGCAAAATTGGGCCATAGAAGCAGTGAATGAGAGAAAGTACAACTAGGGGTGACAAGAAACCAAGGGTGGGAATGGGACATGAGGAATTTCTCCAATAAATTTATGGGGGACCAAGTATTTATATTGTGGAGGAAGGGGAGGCAAGGGGGGCTAGTCATACAAGTCCGATGGAGGTGACAAAGTAAAGAATGCTTAGAATATGTCGGTGAAATGGTGCAGTCGAAGAGATCCCATTGTTGATTTTCCATTTGTAGGATATGCCTTGTTGAAAGAGGCATCATAATAGACTTCGTACTCAATTTTTTTGGAATTTGTTGGAAGTAGATAGCCTTTCCCTTTTGATGAGCGTATCTGCCAGAGAATCCATTCGAGACTTGTGTGAATTGGTTGACAGAGCCCAGAACTTGTACTTGTGTTACAGGGTCGACCATTCTTACATATTTTGGGGACATAGGAATATTGTCCCGCGATTCTGTCCGTACATGTGATTGGAGCTGGATAACGATTGGTGAGTAGGCTCAAAACATTGAACTTCCCACTAAGTGGGGAAATTGATGGTTGCATTGAATGTAGAATCATCCTTTTATCAATGGACTTGCTAATGCACTATTACCAACGAGGCCTGAGAATGCCCGGCATATTGATCAATATCATCTACTGACTGCTGTTAAAATATGTTATTGCCAGTAGTTTTTCCATTAGTTTGTACTTAGTAACAATATTGTGGACTTAGTTGCACATACATGAATTTTATTTTTTGGGGGTGCCATGCATGTTTTTTGTGCACTCTCGATTGATTCAACCGTTGTGTTTATTTGATTGTAGCGGCCCCTAGGGGGTCACAACATGGCATGCCTGGTTCTTGCAATATCCATTGATGTAGGAGCTTGTCAATGATTTCATTTATCTCGTATGTTGGATTCATGGGATTGGAGGGAAATGGAGTACTTTTGGTGAATGATTCACTGAGGTTGATGTCTGAGGAAGTTTCTTCTAGAGTAGGTGCAGGTGGTTGCCATGTTAGTTCAACAAAAAAATTTGGGATGGGGGGTGGGCGTGCACACTTGAGGTTCAAATATTTACGATGCACCCCACAATGTTTATTGTCTAACCATCCTCTTGCACAATGGTAGGTAATGTGAGGGACAATTTCCCTTAGTCTAAATCATTCACACATATCTGCCTCTATGGTTACCCATTCTCGATAAGGTTGGTGGTGTGAAACCTGTTAGCACCATGATTTTCATAGCTAAGGTTAGAGGTTTGTTAGTAGTTTTCAAAGTCATGCCTGTTAGCACCAATATTGTTTTTATGCCTGGCATCATCTAACATATCTAAGGGTCAGTTTCAAAAGGAATCTTTATCATTTATTATTTCCATTTCAATTTGCAACTACACGTTAGAAAATTTGTTGCGCACCACGCAAGGGATTTTTTCATGCAGAGCATTTTTCCGCGCAGAGAGTTTTGTTGCACAGAGGATGTTGTTGCGCAGAGGATTTTCCTACGCACATGCTATAGGGTGCATTGCACAAATGATTGGTTTAGTGGTCAACTTCAAGATCAATTCATGACCAAATGGAGAGGAATTTTGAAAATTCCCGAGAGGTTTTTGTCGAGGACAAACCAGATAATAAAAAACCCTTTCAGATTTGTAAAAGGTGTCACGTATTGGGAGATTCAAAGGAATCTTTGAGCCCTATCTTTCAATTTTCATGATTTCCTGTCTGAGACATGTTTTTGCAACATGTATTCCGACCAACTGGAGACGAATTTAAAGAAACCGAGAGAGGTTTTTTATTTAGAACGAGATTACCTACAAAAAATCGTTCTCATATGTTACACAACTATTACAGTTTGAGAATTACAAGTGGTGTTTTGAATCCTATTTTTCATAATTTCACATCTTGAAAATCAGGAAATCAGTTAAAACATGTCATATTTTGTTTGTAACTGCTTCTATTTTGGTAAAGGGGTTGGAGTTCGAAATGGTGAGCTGGAAAGGACCTGTAGTGATATATATTTCATGGTAAAAGAGTAGAGAAGGGTTGGACCCTTGGGGGATCAATACTTGTTTATTTCTTTGAAGTTAATGCAAAAGTTTCCTCTTTTTGAAATTTGAGATTCATCACGGTGTTTATGTTCAATATGTGTTTCTTGTATATCATTTCCATGATTATGTTTTTCTTCTATCATTTTCTAAGGTTAAGTGGTAGGAATTCATCCATGTTCGATGCTCCTTTCACACTGATGATGCTTGTTATGTGTTAATAGTTACTTTTGTAGAATTCGTCTTCGTTTGATTCTCTGTTTAGTAATTAATATTTGTGTCCTTTCTTCTAAAGCTTCACTGGAGATTCATCCACTGATTGATGCATGTAGTGTAGTGGTATTTCTTCTCCTTTCTGTTATCACACTAAGTTGCCTTGGGGTTTTTAACTTGTTTTCATCTTTTCCTAAGCCTTAGATTTTAATTTTTTAATTTCACCCCTTTTAAAAAATGTGTTTGTTAGGACCCCCTTGATAAATAAAGTGTTGAGTCATGACTTATGTTTTGATCCTCATTCGAATTTGGAATTAGGACCATTTTTTTTCATGACTTAACTTTGATCCCCCTCATCATTTTTCACTAGGATCGATTCACTCCACGAATAGCTTGATTTGACATGCCATTCTCCTCACTCATGCCCTCATAGCCCTGCCTTGTTGTCCTTTGCTTACCTATCCAATCATTTTTTGAAATGGAGTGCTACCCACTCATCAGAAGTTTTTGTAGCTCCTTTCCCGTTCATCATATTCCACCATGATTTATGATTACAATGCTAATGTCATCTTCCTTGTTTTCAGCGCCAGGAGTTGGTTAAAAGATGCCTTCAAGATCTCGTATTTACGAGCTCTGATAACGGTTTGTGATTTTTTAAAAACTCAAGATTGTTGCGCTGCGCAAACTCCCAGTTTTGACCAGTCGACAACAATGCTATCAGATCCGATGCTGAGGTAGATTCAGAGGTCGGGATGCTCGTGAATTCTTCCTGAAATTTTGTTGAGGCTTCAAATAGATTTTATTCCACAGGTATTCTGTGTTTCCTCCTCTGCACATAATTTTCAAAGAGAGTTAGCGCTCAGAATTTTGGATTATCGGGCTTGCATAGTTGAAGGAGACCTTTCCTCACACCATTCTATCCTTGTCTCCCCTCCTTTCAAACCTATAAATTTCACTACCTGCATGTTGAAGTCTAATACATTTTCCCACCATAGCTACTAAGCTCACAACATCCAAGTAGTTCTATCCTCTGCATGTGCAGTGCACTACCTAGAGGTGCTGCTTAACCACATTGTTTCTCCCCTGCCTCCTTTAACACTTAAGTCGGGTGTTTTCTACCCAGTTTCAAAGGCCAATTACATGGTATCCTCTCATTTTCTAAGTGTTCACACCTACACAAATCCAAGAGAGGGATTTCCACAACCAATTTTAGCTTACTAGCAATAGGTCTGGTTTAAGGGAAGTTCCTATAAAAGTGTAGACTTTTCTATTTGAACCTTGACTTTAGGTCCTCCTGGTTATTACCACTCCATAGACACAAGAATCTCTCATCCTAAACCATGGAGACTCCTTAGATGAAGAATTCACACAAGGGGGGTAAGGTAGTTAGAACTGAACCTGTGGATATGCATATTTTTGAGACAGAGCCCATGGCAAGAGAAGTTTTTCAAAGAGTGGGATGCCTCTATTTCTGCCAGAATATGTAAAGAGGTCATCCTAAGGTTACAAGGAAATTTTCCTTACATTTTGATGGCCGAAATACCAAGGTAGGGGATTTAGAATTTGAGGTGACTGAGGCCTCTATTTCAGCTGCAAGATGAATCCCTATCACAGGTGAGAAATGGTTTAAAGCCATGGCTTAATGCAACCTATGCCAAATATTTCCTTAATCCTGAACATCAAGATGGTGATTTGTCTAAAGGTGTGCCAAGGAATCAGCTAATTGAGCAGTTTGACAAGATATTGAGGATAATTCAGAGATACTTTACATATGAAGGGAGGTTCAACGAATTATACCAGTACCATATAAGGCTTCTGCTACAATTTAATGGTAAAATTGAAATGAATATTCCCTACTATTTTCTCAGGAGCATAGGCAAGATGTTAGACTGGATTCAATCCAAGTTTAAGGATGTGGATACTAGAATCTTTCACTATGGATTGATTAGAATGCTAGTTTATGAAGAACTGGGTAAGAAAGATATCTCATGGGAACATTTTTTTATTACTTCTCACTTCAAGTTGGATATAACAACCACTCCTCAGTCATAGAAATAAATCCCTTTATCATCCACCAGTGCTGCTAAAGAAGGTACCAACAAGAAGAGAAAGGGAAGAGTTCCTATTCAAGATTCAGAGGTCATCAAGGAGGTCACAAGAATTGAGGAGGAATCTTGTCATTCCCCACAGAGAGATTTTTCACCCCCTCCTCCACCAGAGTTAGAAGAAGTTCCTTCTACTACTAAAACTACAACAAAGAAAGGGAAGAAGTTACACTTCTCCTCATCTCCTCCAGCAGCTAGTACCAAGGTCAGGAAACCTTTCACAATATCATCAACTCCTAAAGAGGTTGTTCAAGAGCAGACCCTACCAAAAGCCTCTATCCTACAAAAGAAGAAAGGTAAAGGCATTGTAAAGCCTGTGAAGAAGAAAGAAGAAACCCCTGTGAAAAATAAGAAAGATAAAAACAAAGCTATCAAGAAGCCTGATGAGATAGACAAGGCAATTCCTATGCAACAGGAAGAGGAGACCATGAAAAATCCTGTTGAGACTGTTCATGTCACTACTCCACCTAACAACCATACATTCAAAATATTAATTAGGAAACTTAGGGATGCTAGGAAGGAGGTGGCTTAGTTGAAAGTAGAAGCCATATCTGACAGGGTTAAGATGAAAGAACTCATGGATGGCTACAACCACACTCTTGACCTGGCAAGGTTTGAAGCAAGAAAGGCCCAACCTCTCCATGGGCAGCTCAAAAACCTTTACAGGCAGAACATAGGCTTTCAGTCTTAGAATAGGAAGCTTAAAGTAGAGTTGCAACATTTTCAAGATGAAGTGGCTCAAAGGAACTTGCAGGTATTGGTTGAAGCGTGTATTGAAAAGGAGACATCAACAACCAAGGAAAGCATAGCTCCATTGAAGAATCTTGTCACTACTAAAAGGAAGAAGCCTGTTGTGCCAAAGGAGGATCCTCCTTCTCCAAGAAAGAGTGTTAGGTTAATGAAGTAGCTGGTGAAAGGTGAGATCCATTTTTGAAGATGGTCCCTTTTTGTGAGGATAAATTATTGTTGAAACACTACCTCTGCCACCTATACAGTCTTCTCAGTTCTTACTGTTCATATATTTGGGCTTTTTATGAAGAATTAACTCCTTCGACAGTAATAGTGCAGACATTTCATAGCACTATGGCACTACAAAATAGTCTATTTTTTATGTTCCACCTGTTTGCTACCTACAACGCTGCCGAATCTCCTAAAGCTAATGTCGCTACTACTACTCGAGGTTGCTACTCGTTCTGCACATGTTCAAGTGAAGGTGCTGCATATTTTGATGGTGCTACCTAAAGTTTGACAGATCACACAGGCATGCACTACCTAGATTCGCTACCAAATTTCTGGTAGAGACAAAATTTGCACAGAGACGCACCAGAATGGCACTACTAAAATTCACTACCTAAAATCTCGCAGAGACTGAAGTTTGTAGAGAGGATAGGAAGGTTTGGCTCTACCTTTTCTACTTGTCTATTTTTGAGGTTGCGCTACAAAATCTCATGAAATTTGGTAAAGGCACTACAAAGTGTGTTACTCAGAGTGCTACCCAAAGATGCTACCAACAGATACCAGGGATCCAGGAGCGTTGAGCTAACAACTTTTTTGATAGTTGATGATGGAGAGAATTGCAGAAACAATAGCTGGCAACATGATGATAGCCATATGCCCCTGAAGGACACATGGAAAATAAGGAGTTGCACACCAAAGGGGGATCAATTTAGTTCGAAGATTGGTTGGATTAGTCACCAACACTTTCCCATTTTATAGCATAGGTTGTTAGTCAAGTTGTTAGATGGAATAAATTCTTAGAGATTTTCATGGGAAGGAGGCCAACTCTCACCTCCAGCTGTTTCCTCCCTTTTTGTTATAAATAGATAGATGAAAGGCTTTAGTAGGTTCGAATGGTTGAGAAAGGCTCCCTTATACTGTAATATTTTGATGAAGTTACTGTGAATTGGTTATGTACTTGATTTGAGACATCTTGGTTAATAGAAATCAACTTCTCTTTCCAGCTTAATTGCTTATGATGCTAAAGTGTTCATGCTTTGAATGATTCACATAAATGGTTGTGGTGATATTATGATGTATGTTTGATTATTATATTATCATAATGTTTCTTTAGTGTCCTTAAGTTCTGAACTCAAGAAAATATTGTGTTAAGAGTCTTTCTTCTTTAGGTTTTTTACAGACTTGATGTTTACAACAACCCCTACATTCCTCTCACTAAAGTCTTCCCTGTGTTCATACTTACTCCCAATTACTGATTGAAGTTAGTCAAGACCTTGATTTCTCATGCATGCTAGCCCTAATTTATGAGTTGGAACATTATCATCTTGAGTCTTATCCATTTGACCCCTCATAACTCTTTTACATTCAGATATAAACTGATGGGTACTGGGCTTACCTTCCATGTAATCTGAAGGTGATTCCTAGTGCTAACATTCTTGGCGTTGTTGTCGAGGAGATATTTGAAGACTTTTCCCTGGGATTAAACGACACATATTAATAGTTATAAAGGTGCATTAGAACTTAGTATCTTGAAGATTGAAGCTTGCACCTGGCAACTCCATTGTTTCATCTCTGGTGCCTAAAGGTAGACATACGAGATCAAATCCACAACTAACTTTGGTTCCATTTGAGGCTGACCCTGAGAAAATAAGCAAGAAGGGAAAAGCTTCCCAAAAAAAATTTTCTGCTGCTGCTACAAGTGCTTCTGGTCAGTTGCCTGATTCCAGTCTTGATACTCCAGTTGTTATATCAAGTAAGATTTCTTTACCTTTTGCTGAAGTATTTAAGAAACTTGATTTTGAAGAGTTTCCTGTCGAATACTCCTCCTTTGAAACTGATTTGAAAGAATAAAGCATTGACATTATTTCTTCCCCTGACATTGAAAATTGTTTCGGTCTTGATAGTTTTGAAGATTTCCCTACTTTAGGCTTTTCTACCCCACCTCCTATTAAAATTTATGCTGCCAAAGAAGTGGAAACTTCATCCCCTTTACAAACTTTACCATCTTCTTCCAAGACTCTACCTTCTTCTATGAAAACTGAAACCCCCCCTTCATACTTTCTTTCTTCTCCTAATCTGAACACAGTCAAGTCCCCTTCTCCTCCTTGTTCACCAAGAGTTCAAAACCAAATGGCAGTTTTTAACCCCCCTACAAATAGGATGGATGCCATAGTGCCTACAAGATATGATCCTCTTGTCTTACCCCAGGTAGTGAATGATCTCCCTCCTAAAGATTATTTTAAATGCATTCCCAAGTTTACAGGAGAAGAAGATATAACCACTGAGGAACATCTTGTTGCTTTCTACAGCTGTATAGATAATCAAAACATTGAAAATGAGGATATGTGGATGAGGGTCTTCGTCCAAAGCCTTTTTGGTGAGGCTAGGAAGTGGTTTAGGGGTTCGGCCCCTGGATCCATTACTAGCATTGAAGCATTAGATGAGGCCTTCTTGAGGCACTGGGGGGACAAAAAGGACTCTTTGTACTACATCATTGAATTTGGATCCCTAAAAAGGAAAGAAGGAGAGTCTGTCTCTGACTTTTCTAAAAGATTTAACAAAATGTACAATAAGATTCCTGATGAGATAAAACCCACCGAAAATTCTGCAAAAATCACTTATGCCAATGCCTTTGACCCTGAGTTTTTCCTTCTACTGAGAGAAATAATATTAGCATCCTTAGTTCATATGCAAGATGCATCCTTGGAGGTGGAATCCAACATAGTGGCATATGATAAAATCAGAAGGAAATATGATAGGGATAGGAGAAAAAGCAGAACTAAAGCCTCAACCTCTAATTCCCATACTGTTCATCCTCAAGTAGATTAGCTCACCAAATTAGTAAAATCCCTTTCTACCGAGAAAGAGAAGTTAAAACTAGAAGGAAAATAGACCTACAGAAATACTCAAAATACTAATAACAGAGGTAACTTCATGAGACCAAATAATACTCCCCAAATCCTTCCTAGAGATCCCATAAACAGAGAGAGAGATGATCAAAGGGTAGGAGGAAGAAGCTGATCCTGAGATTCATTGCTTAGGTGACACATCCCCATCCCCTCACTTGACTCAATCTTCTTATGAGCAATCCTTGATGGATATTCAGATAAATGAATTAAGGGAGAGAAAGAAAAAGAAAGTACTAATAGATATAATCTGAGATCCAAGAAGAATGAAGAAAAAATTGATGCTCCTAATCAGCCCTCCCAAAAAGAAAATTCTGCCAAGGCTGTGACAGTTAGCAGTAAGGAAAAATATACTCAAAGTCCACAAATTCTGGTCAGAAATCCTACTCTTGAAACCAAAGAGATCCTGAAGTCTTCTTCTTCCTTCAACTTTGAGAATCAGATCCAAAAAATAAATATCCCTGTACCTTTTTTGGAATTGATAAAAAATGAAGAATTAAAAAAATATCTCTCCAAAATGTTACAGCCCGAAGCCTCTCCAAGTGCCACTGATTCAGTAAATCTGCAAGATGAAAAACCAACATTGATCTTAGGTCCATTGATAGAAGATAGAGATGATTCATCCCCTCCTTTCTATACATAACTAAATATTCATGATAAGGTGCTGCATAATTGTTTGATGGATTCAGGGGCATCCTACAATCTCATGCCAAAAACTGTTATGGATGAGCTTGGGTTAGAAATCACAAAGACTTACCATGTCTTATATTCTTTTGACTTCGGGAAAGTGAAGTTTCTTGGAGTCATTAAGGATTGGTTGTGACACTATTTCAGCTTCCCATGAAAAGCGTAGTCATGGATATCGTGGTGGTTGATGTTCCCACCAAGTTCGGAATGCTCTTGTCAAGGTCTTGGATAAAAAGACTTGGGGGAACCTTGCAGATGGATCTCTCATATGATACTATTCCCGTTTTGGGGGGAGAGCATAAAAGACTTTACAGAGAAGCTCAATTGGATTACATCATTAATGACGAAGCAAACCCCACAAATCATCCTATTTTTTCTTTTGATACCGATTTGGGATCTAGCATTTTGCATCTCACTGACGCTCTTGAAACTCCTCTTGAAATCAGAAAACAATCTGTTACCTTTTGTGAGGAGTCTCCTCTAACCACCTCTATTTGGAAGATGTTCTTTGATGGAGCCTCTTCTAAGGAAGGTGTTGGTGCTGGAGTGGTCTTTGTCTCACCAGCTCAAGAGACTATATCTTTGTCATACAAACTAGAATTTGAAACTACTAATAATGTGGAAGAGTATGAAGCTCTTGTCTTGGGACTGAGGGCTACTAAAGACATGGGGATAAAAGAGCTATCAGTCTTTGGGGATGCTGAATTAATAGTCCATCAGATTAAAAATATTTATCAAACAAAGCACCCTAGGCTTAGATCTTATAGGAATGAAGTGTGGGACTTGGTGGATAGTTTTTTCTCGGCTTTTAACATTTCATTTATTCCTAGAGAAGAGGATACCATGGTTGATTCTTTGGCTGTATCAGCAAGCAATTTCAGAATTCCCATACCACCTAAACTCAAGTATGATGTAGAAGTCAAGTACAGACCTTCTATACCAGACAATGTAAAATATTGGAAGGTGTTCAAAGATGATCTAGAACTTAAAAACTTCCTTGAGACTGTTGATGAGTTTTCTGCATTATACATTGATCAGGATCATGATTCTGAAATTAATCATCATGCTGATGTTTTCCTTAATAAAATTTCTAATCATCATATTCTGCAGCTACCTAGCAATCACATTCCAAAAGGACTAGTTCCTTTGGAAAGATTATTTGACGGAAATGATGTGGCAGTGAAGGGGAAAGTGTCCACTGATGATGCTGACATAATTGAGTGCAATTTGGGCACAGAAAAGGATCCAAAATATGTCAAGTTTTCAAGCAGGCTATCAAGAGAGCAGAGGGTAGAATATATTGAGTTGTTAAAGTAATCTGTTGATGTATTCGCTTGGACTTATGAAGATCTTAGAACTTATGACACCAGCATTATAGAGCACAAGATCTCATTAAAGGAAGAGACCAAACCCTTCAGGCAAAAGTTGAGGCAAATAAATCCTATGCTGTTTCCTTTCATGGAGAAAGAGGTAAAAAAGATTTTAGATGATAAAATTATTATTCCTTTAAGGTATTCTGAATGGGTGGCCAACATGGTCTTGGTGAGAAAAAAGAATGGAGAAATCAGACTTTGCGTTGATTTCTGGAATCTGAATAGAAGTTATAAAAAGGATAATTACCCTCTGCCCAAGATGGAGCACATATTACAGAGAGTGATAGGTGTAGCCATGATGTCCATGATTGATGGTTTTTGTGTCAAATTTTGTTGAGTTGGTCAAGTATATCACAACCATGTTGAGGAAGGATAATGAAATCAAATGGACTGCTGAGTCCCGTAATTCTTTTGATCAGATAAAGAAATCCTTAACTGAAGCCCTGGTCCTTATCAGTCCAGACTACTCCAAGGATTTTGTTATTTTTTCTTTCGCTTCATTTGATACAATAGCAGCTGTTTTATCGCAGAAGAACGTTGAAGGCTTAGAGCAACTCATTGCATTTTTCAGCAGGGTATTGAGAGATGTTGAATTAAAATATGACATCATGGATAAGAAAGCCTATGCATTGGTTAAAGATCTCAATTATTTTAGAGTTTATGTGATGCATTCAAGAGTCATTTCTTATGTCCCATCAACTTCTATAAAGGAGATTCTCATTCAACGAGATATAAACGGAAAAAGGAGCAAGTGGATTGCTAAAATCCTTGAATTTGATCTTGATATTAAGCCTACCAAATTGGTTAAAGGCCAGGGTTTAACTAAGTTGTTGGTTGAATCAAATTGCTCAACCTTGGGGGTAAATTTCATCAAATCATGTTCACAAAATCAGCAGGCTGAATTGACTGACAACGGTTCTCAAGTCACTCCTACTTTGGCAGATTGCAGCTGGTACAAGGACATTATATTTTTTCTACAGAAATTACAGCCTCCAGATGGTATGGAAAAGAAAAAGCTGAGAGCCTTAAAAATCAAATCAATTAAATACTACCTTATTGATCAAGTCTTGTATTATGTAAGGTAGCTA
>JASDQU010223919.1:6102-17601 GCA_032191745.1 Picea mariana | reverse complement strand
CTAGTCAGGACAATTCTCGGTTTCCTGAACACAAAGAATTGTGGATCTTCCTTCTTCTCCATCTCCGTGAGAAGCTCCTTCCCACTCATGAGAAGTATGGTACTGCTTACTTCCGGTTTCACTCCTTTATCTTTTATCGGAAGCAGTCTGTGTGTCCTCCCATCCTTTTCCAAAGTGTATGTGCTCATCCTCCCATCATGAACCACATTCCGGTCATACTGCCATGGTCTACCCAGCAATACATGACAGACAT
Source organism: Picea mariana (assembly GCA_032191745.1). Classification (NCBI taxonomy): domain Eukaryota; kingdom Viridiplantae; phylum Streptophyta; class Pinopsida; order Pinales; family Pinaceae; genus Picea; species Picea mariana. The sequence goes on along the minus strand of JASDQU010223919.1, from coordinate 17,348 downwards.
CCATGGGAATGACATCACATAGGACCTTATCCTTATATTCACCCATTTTAAAATCAAGTAAACATTGTTTAGTGACACTCACCTGATGTCCCTTCTGTAGCCATGAGAATTTGTATGGACTCGGGTGATCAGTCGTCTCCAGTTCCAACTTTTCCACCATCTCGGTTGAAACGACATTGTCGGTGCTTCCTCTGTCCACAATGACCTTACATTTCCAGCCCTTGGTCTTGCATGTGGTCCTGAACAATCTGGTTCTCTGAGTTGTGTCCTCCACCTCCTTCTCATGTGTTAAGAGAACTTTGTGCACCGTCAGTGACCTTCCACTTCCCATATCATCATCATTCTCAACATCACGCCTCTGTGCTTCAGTGATGTGAACTTCTCCTGCATCTTTCTTCTTCTCTGGACACTCGAATAACTTGTGCCCATTCTTTCCACATGTAAAACATGTGATAACTCCACCTCTTCCTCTTCCTCTACCTCTGGTACGAGGAAAAGTATTCGCGTCATCATATCCGCCACCCTGTTCTGTATGCTGTCTCCTCGGCTCAGCATATTGTTGTCCTCGCTGTGAGGTTCCAACTTTCTCAATTTTACCCTGAGGTTTCTTCCATTCCTCCTTGGGCTTCTGAGTTCTTTCCTGGGCAACTGCTTTGCCTCTTAGCTGACTTCTGCCTCGCCCTCGCTGTCCTTGCCTTCGACTCATCTTTTCTTCGGCTTTCAGAGCCAATTGGTAAGCATCTTCCACCGTTCGGATGGTAAGCATGCTTAATTCATCCTGAATGTCATATCTCAGACCATTCAGATATCTTGCAACCTTCTCATCATCGCTCTCCCAATGACCTGCTCTGATGTTGAGCTTATAAAACTCTTCGGTGTACTCCTTCACCATCATCAATTTCTATCTCAGGTTCTGCATTGGCCTGAACAGAGTGATCTGGTAATCTCTGGGGATGAACTTCGCTTTCATCTTCGCGATCATCCTATCCCATCTTTTGATCTTTGGTTTACCTTTGCAGTGTCTGTCAGCTTGTAGCTCGTCCCACCACAATGCTACATGTCCCTTAAAGTGCGTAATAGTGTGCTTGACTTTCTTATCCTCTTCCACATATTCATAATCGAAGTATGTGTCAAGAGCTCGGATCCAGTCCAATAGCTCTTATGCATCCAGATTCCCTTCATAAGTCGAGATGTCCATCTTCGCCTTTACACCCATCCTTGCGATGGTTTTGATCAACCGTTCGGTTGATGCATCTTCTGTTGTGACTTCTTCTTCATTCCCAGCTTCTTCTTCAACCTCGAAATCACTAAGATCCCCTGCACCAACTACGCATCTTTGTGTTGTCTCCATCTCCTCAAGCCTTGCTCGGAGATCTCTCATCTGTCGCTCCATTTCTGCATTTCCTGCTGGCCTACCTCTTCTTCGCACCTCCCTGTCTTCTGGGTCGGGTGACTGTCTCTCACTTCTGGGCAGCATGGTGAAAACTTCTTTCTCCTCTCTACTATAGAAAATAGAGAACTCTTCTTCAGGCTCTGAAACCACACTTGATCGCAACCGCACTCCCCGAAATATGATCGCCTCACCAGGACCTTCTTTTCTCTCGGCCCGAAGAGTATAACTGCTCTTCTATCTTCCTATCGGAATATCTGCACCCACAGTTTCTTCCTCCCTCGGTCGGGACTTCGCTTTATCGTGCCTTGCGACTGTTTGACCCCTAGCTTTGGAGTTTCCAAACCCCGATACGCGATGTGCCGAAATGCTGATGTCGCGATATCGCTATCTCGCGACCTCGCCTTTCGTGAACTCAACCACCCTACTCTCCGGTCCCTGAACTCCGAGACGTCGAGGTTCCGATGAGCTCGCTACCCCGTGTCCTCGGGTCCTCACTACTCACGAGATAAACCTCTTAGGCCTTCAACTCCCGAGACCCAATGTCCCGAGATAGTCTGCCACATTACCCGACTATGGTCCACACCATACATGAGATTGTCAGGACTTCGCTTCTCGCGGTCTCGCACTTTTCCTTATGAAAACGTTTGGAATCTTACCTCGCGAACTCCTGATCTGCCCGATCCACGAGTCGAGTCACATTACTTGTGATTCTGATTGATGCTCCTGTTCAACTGAGCTTCACCCTTCTCTACGCTTACGCTGTAGACTTTGCCTTCACGTCCCTTCTTTCACAAGCCTCGGACAAGAGGTGTCTCTCCTCGAGACGGCTTCACCAGACTATAATCCTCCCATTCACCTACTTACGCAACTTATCACCGTTTCCCTTCGACAACCTCGAAAGCCTATCCCTCCTGAGCTTAACTCCCAATTTTTGAGTCCTATCAGGAACCTCTTTGCATGCACTCCTTGTGGACAAATCTCCAAACACACTATGTGTTGAAGCCTTCTTGACTCTGTGCACTCCTGCAACAACAATATTTTAACGCCTTCGCTTAAAATCGCAACCCTAAGTCTTCGTCTAGCCTGCGCACGCCTTGCATGGCTTCAGTGCCAAATTTTCACTTCTAAGAGCTTAGAAACAAAAGTTATCTCTATCTAAACCCTGCAGTCACGTACTCCTTGCGGACAAATTCCACTGCACTCCTTGCCGGAATTCTCTGGCTCAATATAGAGAAACAATTGAAACTAATTCCCTATTCTCCCTAGACTTCAATTCAACCATGAAATCACATACACAACATATATAAAAGAAAATGTATGACAAGAAGCAAACATTCATGAACATAATATCAATAATACACAGAGAATAACACAACCATGGAATTGAATCGAAGTTCTTCTATTAATTCAATATCTGTACATGGAGGTTCTTCAAACTCTTCTCTGCACGTTGTTCTCTCCTGAATGCTTGATAATATTACAATGTACAAAGGAGGGTGTCTATATCCCGTTTCCCTCTCGAGCTCTTAAAGCTAGCAAATCTAGAATTAAAGGTTCTATCTACTTACATTAAATCTATTAAATGCCTCATCTACTTAAGGACGTGAGCTATCTTCTCAAGGTCCATTTACAATATACATAGTGCGCTTCATCAAATAAATACATTAATTTTTTACGCAACAATATCAAAGTTTTTTCAAAAAGGAGTTTGTGCTGGCTTGTCCAGCTGTCTCCTGCTTTCGCGCTGGCTCGCTTGACATGGGCGATGCTCCTGCATCACCCGTCGTCTGCCTCCGCGACGTCCTCTAACCATGATCAGCTGCACGCACACAATCAACTCGATCAGCAACAGTATAATTAAATCAAATCATGTATCGAAAGCCGTAGCGAATCCCAAGTCGCTGGTCGAACCATCTCTGATACCATATGTGACAACCTCCTCGTTACGACCACAACTCTTTAACAGGTGCAATTTTTTTTCTTTTTTAAGGTGTATGCGCACGTGAAAAAAGGAACAGACACACTTGACTCTACGTCGCCACCCGACGACTAACAAGACGCAACCACGATGATCACAACAAGAAGACATAAGGCACACATCAAGTAACTGCAAGCATTAAACGACCATAGACATAAGGTGCACAACAAGTAACTGCAAGCATTAAACGACATACTGTGTTATATACAGAGCGACAGAGCTTTATCAATCACACACATAGACTTATATACACCAAAATAATCACACACACAGACTTATATATAGAGCGACTAGCTTTATCAATCGAAGAGTCTGACATCATACAACTGTGAGTTTGGACAATTCCAATTGTAGTACTAACCCTGAAATTAATTAACAATCTCAATACACACTATATGTTACATATACCATAAAATTACAATAACATTATCTTAACAACCTCACATCTTATGTTATAATAACCTTGCAATTAAAACATCAATCACCAGTCACATTACTTCTTGTATGCTACCAATGCAATGAAGTTACAATAACTTTACCATAAAATAAATCAACATTACATTTATATTACCATAACCTTGCCAATGAATTAATAATAAAAAGAAATCATTACCATAGCATTTAACATGAAGTATTACATTACGTGATTCTTCCATTGCGCGTCTCATTCATCAGGCAACATGTCATTCAATTCTTAAATAATCATGGAAGCGAGAATAAGTAAGATTTAAACATCAAACACATCTTATATCACACTAAACCTATGAAATTCCAATTGCATTACAAATGATCAACAATGTCCCTTATCTTTATAATCCCATAACTTTGCATTTAAAATAACAATAAAATGCATATCATGCTATCAACACTAACATGATATTTTAATTTATATGGCCATAAATGTTACCTTTACGTATTGCAAGACAATATATTACAGTGGCCATATAGTCACACATTACTATATCATTTATGTTATCATTTACAATAAAATTTCCATATAAGTACCATAAGACAACAATAACTTTAAATCATATAACAAATCAAATAAAATAACATTTAAAATTCATTCTATGTTATCTAATAAGAACATTGCATTTTACTACTAGAATAAAATAGGTCAACTCATCCATCTTAAAGTTTTTATAAATAAAAGGGAGGCTAGCTAAACAAGGAGATTTCCCTTTTTACTAGAGGAGTAATCCAGATTTCATTTTTATAAGATTTCCATTTTATAATAAATAAAAAAAAGAAAGATTAGTTTCCTTCTAAATTTCTAAAAGAACACTCACACTTTTAGGAAGAATATAAAATATCCCTAGTAAATACCTATCGTTTAGAATTCTAAGGGCATAGATTACCTTGGAGTTATAACCAATGACTGGGGTATCATTAATTCAAGTTCATCAGAAGTATATTCCTTACACTCGCTCACATTAATAAGTTTAGTGCTTGTGTTCTACAACGAGGAAACTATTGATCCAAGGAAAAATTAGGTAAGGAAATACATAACGCTCACATTTTTAAAAGGACAATAATTAGATATATATCTAGATGATTACAACACCGAGGTCACAATATCAAGAAGATCTTACCATTCAACAAAATTTAATTTATAAACTGGTATTCTGACTATTTCCTTAGAGAGAGTAAATACAAGCTAATTACTAAGCCAAGAAGGTAGTGCTTCCCATTAATAATTAAAAGACCTCACAAGAAACAATGTTTCCAAGGGACTTACTATCCAGTAAAAAATCAATGTCATCTCGGATATAGTAAAAGGAATCATTCCTTTTTCCAGTTGGACGTACTAAATTTGCAACCTTTATTTTGATCACTAAATTAATGACAATAAAAACATTATATTTATCAACTACAATTTTTAGTGATTGAAGGCAACGCTGGCTTAAAGGTCCTGATTTAATTGATGACAAATTGATGACAATGAGAAGTCAGTGGATAGTAATGGAAGATAATATTAACGATAATGAAGACAATAACCATTAATTTGCTGGGCTATGATAGTAACCATTTATTAGCTGGGCTATGACAGTAATCATTAATTCACTGGGCTATGACAGTAACCGTTACAACAAATTGCCAGAGCTCATTTTCCAGAACGAATTGGCAATAACCATAAAAAAAAAAGGAATTGCCAGAGAACAAAATTACAGCAACAATATAAAACGAATTGCTAGAATGATTTTACAAGAATGGAAAGCCAATACACTCCTAACCATCTTTAAAAATGCCCCCAGTCTGATATAAATGCCCACAGTCATATATGAATGCCCACATTAAAACAAAAATGCCCACAGAAATTTATAAATGCCCCCATTAACATAAAAATGCCCACATTAACATAAAACGCCCCCATTAATATTAAAAACGCCCCTGTAATATATAATACAACCACGGTGATATAAAACGCCCCCATTCATATAAAGAAAACACCCACGACAATATAAAAATGCCCTTGTAATATATAATATGCCCACACTGGTATAAAAAGCCCTCATAAATAAATAAAAAATGCCCACTGCAATATAAAAATGCACACTGTAGTACATAAATGCCCACAGTGATACCAACGTAGTCATAAATGCAGGAAATGGTAGGTAAAACATAGGATTAAGTGGTCAAATTCATGTGGGTATCCTCCACAAATCGCAGTGATATACAACAGAATAAAATCCAGAGTTAGATTTATCTCCTTCAAGATAAAAAAAAAACGTAGACAACAAAAACACAAGGCACAACGGGAGATCGCACAGATCCAAGGAAGGTCGACAATGCCGAGATCATAAAATTCTTTTATCTAAAACCGACATGCAACAGGAGAGTAAGAAGTAATATTTTTATAACTGTCCCACAATTACAATCACCGAAGAGCAAGGCAATAAACCAATTAATCCAACAAGAACCCAAGCCATTTGAAGTTAAGTATTTTTCATCTCACAATGCCAATACAAAAATGCTGATTATGAGCACGTTTATANATGCAAATGAAAACATATTGTTGCCTTAACTCCCACCTCAAATGATGACCCCGCGCTCCGTGCCGCTCCTGCTCTGCGCCGCTCCTGCTCGTCAACCATAGAGACTACACCGGTACCTCCCAGCCAATTGCTAGGGGCACTCTGCTTTCCCCTTAGCCCCCCGAGCCGCAAAGGGGCCACAGACAATCCAGATGGTCCATCTAGCTTCCCAGCTCGCCTCGCAAGGCCAAGCTACTAGTCCTATCCAAGCTGAAAAATCCTAACTCTCCACAAGTAATCAGTCAAGTCACAATTCTGGTAGTGTAACGTTACGCTAATAGCCGATCCCTTCTTCCTCATCTTTTCTTTCTTTTATAAAGTTTTTCCAACCTCCAACTTTCCCTAAATCACATTTTAATTAAGTTTTAATAAAAATATTCTATATATTCTCCTTCGCACAAGTGTCATCCATCCCCCCTCTTTCCTCAAATAATTATTTTCTTTAAATTATTAAATTACTCATTTCCCTCGATGGATATTAGAACACTCGTTTTTAATGTTTATTCCTTCGTTATGAAGATCACAAAACTCCTTTAAAAGACACATTCCCTTAGTAGGGATAACTAGATTGGTAGAGATTACATGATATTGAAGTAGGTCAACCTAGCCTTAATTAAGAAACAAATCCATCAAGGTGGAGCATAGAGAAAGGTTTACCAACCCTTCCTCTACATGAAAAATTTTGTCACAAAGGACATTCATAGAATCATAATTGATGTTTATATTTCCACTCAATTTTTAATCTAATTAATTAAAAGGGTAGTGATATATCTCATTTATATAAATACAACCTAATCGATTAGGTATACCAATTATTTATTATACATGATTTTAAGATCTACACAACTTATATCATTGCATTTCATTTAAAAAAAATAAAATTGTTCAATTAATTAAAGAATGCTTTCCTAACCTTTCTACGACATTATAAGATTCTAGACATTATAAGATTCTAGTTCAGGGATATCTTGGACAAGGGTTAGTTGATCCATACTCTAAATTAATACTTATTAAGAGAGAATATTGGAAAGGGTATGAACCTAAAACCTCTATGCAAATATTTTTTTAAAGGAGTATTTTCAAGAAGGGTCAAATATCCCTTATTTAGTCATATAAATGACCCTTATTTAGTCATATGAATAGTATGATTTATGTTCTAACGAGTTAAATTGAGCGATGTGAAAAATTATCCTGAGATGTGTTGGGATGGCTAGCCATATAGGATACATGGAATAATGTTTCCCTATAGGGTAGAAGGATGGATGAACCCTTATTAAGTTACCTTGAAAATTGAAAATAGATATAGGTTGCAGTGCTCAATAAATTCATTCTCATATAATATTTTACTTTTATATTATAATTTTTCATTAAAGTTATACATAAGATATTATACTTATCTTGAAAATGTTTTTATATCATTTTATTTTATATTAAAAATAGTTTGTTTATATAACTATGATTATAAAAAGTTAAGTCTTCTTAGTCAAATACAATTCAATAAGATTTTGTTTTGTTTCTTCATGTGACAACAAATCATAGCATTAGAGAACTCACAAATAAGTGGTATGTTGAGTCAGATAAACCACCCAACTTCCACACACATTTATATATTTATGAAGTGGATGGAAAAGAAATTACTTCGATTGGCATAGTCATGCTTATAAATGTTATTAGCGAAGACATAATGCATGTAAAAATTGAGATATCTAAGAATAATGCTCACTTTCTTCTACAAACTAATGGTATGTTGAGTCAGCTAAACCACCTAACTTCCACACACATTTATATATTTATGAAGTGGATGGAAAAGAAATTACTTCGATTGGCATAGTCATGTTTATAAATGTGATTAGCGAAGACATAATGCATGTAAAAATTGAGATATCTAAGAATAATGTTCACTTTCTTCTAGAAACTAACCCTCTTATTTGGAATTACTATCCATATCGAATACAAAATGACCTTCGCATTATATATTTTGAAAAACATTGTTGGGTTTTCCCATCATATGAGAGACAAAATTAGTGAACGACAAATAAAGAAAAAAATTATTTGAAATTTGTATTTTGGTAGTTTTAAAAGAAATTGGTTTGTGACAAAATCAACATCTTCTATATTACATTTGATGAAAATGATTGAGAAGTTCATTGATACTCACCATGTAAGTAATCTAACATTTCGTGAAAGGGCTTATAACAAAAATTTAGTTAAAGATATTGGTATGTTTGGGAGTATGTTATTCAAAGGTGATGATGCAGAAGGATACTAGAAGCTACAAGAAAAGTGATTAGGAGCATGTTATTCAAAGGTGATGATGCAGAAGGCTACTAGAAGCTACAATAGATATGAAATTTCTTGAAGGTATTCAAAATTATTAGATCAAATATTTTTTATTCAATGAAATACAAGAAAAGTGATTGGGAACATGTTATTCAAAGGTGATAATGCAGAAGGCTACTAGAAGCTACAATAAATATGAAAGTTCTTGAAGGTATTCAAAATTATTAGATCATATATTTTTTATTCAATGAAATAAAATTTATAGTTTCATATAATAGATCTATTACATCACTTCCCAATTTTAATGTTTGAAAATTGAATGTTGAAGATGTGGCTCAACTAGTGTACCATAACTCGTTCTTAGAAAACCTGAAAATTTTATCAAAATGCCAATCTATCTAACCAAGCACCTTTAAATTTGTCTTCTTCGGTGCATTCCAAATTCCTATTAATGTTCTTTAATAATAAAAAAACATGCAGTGGAAAAGAAAACCTATGCAACATGCATGTGAACATGTATTGGATCATGTATTAATCCAATAAAACATTATTATTCTCATGCAAGATATAGCAACAAATAAATTATTAACACATCATAATTGCAATAAATAAACAAAGAACTGATCTTTGATGAATATCTTTGTCAATTGGATGCATATGTCGGGAATTCCACCCAACCTTAGTCTTTGTTGCACATAAAATATCTACAACAGACTGCTCCAAAGATGAGGCTATGAGTCCATAAGGGTGGGTGTATAGGTTGACTCTAAAACAGACATTAGTGAGCTAACAAGCTCTCACAATTGTATCAACCACACAACAATCATAGTTTACCAACTCTTATTTGCCCAATATTTCATCTACCCCCTTCTTTACAATGTAGTTCCTCAAGTTGTCCCACTTTTTTCCATTAGAATTTCACAACATCTCATTAAAATAGATCAACGTGTGATGTTAGAACATTTATCATCTCTTTCATGATTGAAATAAATGTGTTTATAGACTGAAAACATCAAATAATTATTGAAGCAAATATTATGTACACTAATTGTATATTTTTAGTATGATCACTAATAATTGTTTGTGGAAGAGATGCAAGAACTCTTTGTAAGAGTACTTTGTTGAATGAATATAATAGGAGAAGGTCACTTCCATATATATGTACATGTTTTCCTTTGAGTAAATGGGTAATGTCATTTTATTTTATTTTTGTATTTTATATGCCTATGTGTACATTTGATGGTTAATTGAATGAACATGTAATGTTCTTCCTATTCTGTAGCACTGGTGCAAGGAGTGCACAATAGCCACACAAGGAATGCAAAGGCAGAGTCGTTTTCAAAGTCAGAAGCTTAGAAGAGATAACGTGGAATTGTTCAAGATGAGTGAAAGGACAACACATATACTCTCCAGAGTATAGGTGTTCTTTCTTCGATTTTGTATGACATTACGGTCATATTGCCATAGTCTTCCCAACAAAAAATGACAAAAATCCATAGGTATGACATCACATAGAACTTCATCATTATAACCACATATCGTAAACTCAACCTTAAATTGTCAAATTACCATTACTTGATGTCCTTTCTGCAACCACGATACCTTGCATGGATTCAGATGTGCATTTGTCTCTAGATTCATATTTTCCAACATATTTGTGGATACTAAATTATTAGTACTTCCATTTTTTATGATCACCTTGCATACCCTATCTCTGGTCTTGCAAGCAACTCTAAACAAATTGTTCCTCTAGAATAGTTACATCACTGCTTTCTCTGGTTTCACAATAAATTTCCTCATCATGAGAGATATTCCATCTTCTCCTACTTCTGCCTTCATCTCTCCCTCTACATTCCTCTTCTGTGCTTCACAAATGTGAGCTTATCCACCTCTCGTATTTTTCTCTTAGGACATTCCCAAGACACCTGCCATGTCTTTCCACAAGAGTAACACTTCACTTTTCCTCCTCTGCCTCTTTCTCTTCCTCTAGGAAAATATTTTCTTCCACCATAGTGTCCTCTTACATAAATTCCTCCTATTTTTGTCTGATTGTGATATCTTCCAACTTCTGGTATAGGATTATGGAACTTTTTATTGACTACTATTGTGCCTCTTCTTGGACTTTTTCCCTTGTTTCATTGACTTTTCTTTCTTGCCAACTTATCTTTTTCTTTCAGGACCACCCGATAATCATCTTCTATAGTTCTTGTTGTCATAATTCTAATTTCATCCTAAATTTCATATCTCGGGCCATTAATGTACCTGAAAACCTTTTATTCATCATTCTCTCTATTTCATGCTATGATATTCATCTTGTAAAACTCTTCGGTGTACTCTTTCAACAAAAACCCTTATGTCTTAGGTTATGTCTCTTTCTAAATAGATTCACTTGTTAATATTTGGGTATGAAATTATCCTTTAATTTAGCTACCATTCTATCCCAACTCTTAATTTTGGACTTACCTTTGCATATTTGTCAACTTGCAATTCATCCCACCATAACGTTGCATCTCCTTTCAATCTATTCATCGCATGCTTCACTTTATTTTCATCATAAATA
>JASDQU010223918.1:0-17659 GCA_032191745.1 Picea mariana | reverse complement strand
AAGTATCATGATACTTCATTCAATTTTGTAATCTCCAATATTTTTGAGTAATGCATTATATGTATTTAATTAAGAAAAATTGAAGTTGTGCCAAATTCTTTGAATTTTTAATTAATATGTTATGTTTGAAGAATAATAAGTTAAGAGTTAATTTTTTTTTTATAATGAATGGGTTATAAAATAATTATTTTATGGGTGAAATTTTAATTGTTTTTTCATTTTCATATGAAAAGAATAATTTATTTTAACATGTCAATTTAAAAGGGTTACAATAAAGTTAGCCCTTCAGTTTGAAATATAACCCTTCCCTTCAAATTTGATCCCTAGTCACACTGCCTATGACAAAAGCAACTTTAATAATAATAATCTATTTTTATACCAAATTATTGTAGAGACTTTCTTATTTGTGGGATCTTTTTTTTTAAGAGAATATCACATAAACCTAATATTTTGTTTATTAATAATAATTTATTTTTATACTAAATTTGAACCTATAACATCTAAAAGAGAAAATGCATGTTATTAACCATTATGTCCACATAGATTGTATTATTAAGTAAACCAACCATAAATAAATATCCATTATTCACAATAGTATCATTAAAAAAGCTTATCATCAAACACCACAATCCCACAGTCTATGTAATTATTATTAATCAATAATTGGTATTTCATTGAGACAAATACTTTTTCCAAATTTAAATAAAGAAAAAATCTATATATTATAAGATTGTTACTAACCATTATGTCCACATAGATTGTATTATTAAGTAAACCAACCATAAGTAAATATTCATTATTCACAGTAGTGTGGTTAAAAAAACTTATCCTCAAACACCACAATCTGTTTAATTATTATTGATTAATAATTGGTATTGCATTGAGACAGATACTTTTTTCAAATTTAAATAAAGAAAAATTATATACGATTTTTATTTTTGACCATTATCATTAAAGTCTTGCTATATATTTTCATTTAAATTATAATATTTATTACTGAAGTTGCATTTTAATGTATAAATAAATTTAATATGTTAATTTTTTTTATTACATTTTAATTATACAATTTCAACAATTAATATATACAAATTTGATAATTTCTTTTAAATTTTGAATGAAATTTTGACAAACATAACTTTGTTGTCGCAAATTGACAAACATAATCTTGTTGTCACAAATTGATGAACATAGTAAAGTTCCAATGTGACGAACATAATAGTGTAACAACCTGACAAACATAGTAATGTTGCAATGCATCAAACATATCCCTATCATCTTAATGTGATGAACATAGATCGTCATCGCATTGTGACGAACATGCCCATATTGTCACAATGCGACAAAAATAGTCTTTCCATCACAAAGTAATGAACATAGTAATGTTGGAATATGATGAACATGGTAGTGTCACAATCTAATAAACATAACAATGTCACTATGTGTCAAACATAGGCCTGTCATCGCAATGTGAAAAACATAGCCTCATCATGATAATGTGATGAACATACCCATATTGTCACAATGTTACAAACATAGTCTTTTCGTCGCAAAGCGATGAACATAGTTATGTTGCAATGTGACGAACATAGTAGTGTCACAATCTGACAAACATAGTAATGTCACAATGTGTCAAACATAGTCTTATCGTCGTAATGTGATGAACATACCCATATTGTTGCATTGTGACGAACATAGACCCGTCATCATAATGTGACAAACATACCCATATTGTCGCAATGTGACTGGCATAGCCTTTTCATCGCATATTGATGAACATAGTAATGTTGGAAGGTGACAAACATAATAGTGTCACAACATAACAAACACAATAATGTCGCAATGTGTCAAACATAGCCCTATCGTCGTAAATTGACGAACATAGCCATTTTGTTCCAATGTTATGAACATAGCCTCGTCGTCGCAATGTGATTACAATAACCTCATCGCTGCAGTGTCATGCAAATATCCTCTCATCATAATGTGAGAAAATTTTCCAAATGCCATTATCTCACGAAGATAACCCATTGTTGCAATGTGATGTACACAACCCATTGTCTCACGAAGATAACTCATTGTATTAATATGTTATATTAATAGGTTAATTAATGTTCCATTTGATGTTAATTAATTAGTAAATGTTTTACTTTATTAATTAATTAGTAGGTTATATTATTTCTTTGTTTCTTGACATAGGCAATGTGACGAATATATGTATTTCGTCGCAATGTGGATAATAATGTCACAATGTAACGAACATAAACATGGGTTGCAATGTGTCTCACATTGCCCTGCCATTGCAATATGATGAATATTTCCTCGCAATGCAATGCCGTGTACATATCCTAATGTCACAATGTGACAAACACTTCCAGATGTCGCAATGTGATGAAGATATACAAATATCATAATGTGACAAACATTTCCAAACATTGCAATGTGTGGAACATATATGGATGTGGATAGGAATGTTGTTTCATTGTGTCACACATCATATTATCGTCGCAAGGTGATGAACATTTGTTGATGTTTCATTGTGACACACTTATTACAAAGTCACAATGTGACAAAAAATTTCAAATTTCGCAATGTGTTGAACATAGTAACGTTGAAATCCACCAAACATAGTAAAGTCACACTATGACGAACACATAGAATTGCAATGTGATGAACATATAGTGTTTTAACATGATGAACATAGTAACATCACAATGTTATGAACACAATAACATTGCAATCTACGAAACATAGTGACATCACAATCTGACGAAAATAAGCATGTCGTCGCAATGTGGATAGTAGCGTCACAATGTGAAAAACATAAATAGATGTTGTAATGTGATGAACATAAATACATGTCACAATGTGTCCCACATCACCCTGTCATCACAATATGGAAAACATTTCCTCACGTTGGAATGTGATGCACACATCCTAACGTCACAATGTGACAAACACTTTCAAACATCGCAATGTGTTGAACATAGTAAACTTGCAATCTACCAAACATCATAATGTCAGATTGTGATGAACATATATGGATGTCGCAATGTGACAAACATTTCCAAAAATTGTAATGTGTCGAACATAGTAATGTTCCCATCTACCATGCATAGTAACATCACAATGTGATGAACATATACAAACGCCCTAATGTGACAAACATTTCCAAACATCGTAATGGTTCGAACATAGTAACAATGAAATCTACCAAACATAGTAACATCCCAATGCAAAAAACATATATGCATGTGACATTCTGACGAACATATACACACGTCACAATGTGATGAACAATTACGAACATAAATTGGCATTGTAATGGGACAAATGCAATGTGATAGACATTTCCAAATGTTACAATCAGACAAAGACAACCTATTGTCTCATTTTGATGTACACAACCCAATGCGTTGATGTGACAAACATTTTCCATTGTCGCAATGTGACGAATATAGCCCACTATCGAACTATGGCAAACCTATTCCAATGCCATAACGTGAAAAACATAAACATTCGTCGTAATTTGATGACCATAACCTTACGATGTCAAGTGACGAACAAAATCAAATGTCACAATGTGATGAACAAAACCTTATGTCGACATGTGATGAACAAAAGATGATTTCACAATGTGATGAACATAAACGGATGTTTACATGCGACGAACAAAACATGATGTTGCAATTTGACGAACAAAATAAGATCGACATTGCAATGCAGTAGTTCCATAGTAAACTATGGTGAACATAATCAACATGGCCCACCATAATGAGATCCACATGGTCAACAAAGGTCATCCATGGGCATGCTCAACCATAATAAACTCTGATCAACCATAGTCAACCATGGCCATGGTCAACATCACTCAACCATGATGAAGGACAACCATGGTCAACCATAGCCAATCTTTCCTTCCCAAAGTCAACCAAGTTCTACCAAAGTAAACCATGGTCATGCTCAACCATAATCATTTTCAATTAAAGTATTATTTTGTTAATACTTAAAAAATATATTAGTAATGTATTACTACTTTAGTATTTAGTATTATATCTATTAAGGCATTGATACTTTAGGAATATATTTATTAATGCATTATTAATTTATTAATAATTAAATATATTACATTATACATTAATATATTAATATACTATTACTTTACTAATGTATTTATTGATTCATTTAATGTATGAAATGTATGAAATAATTTTTATTATTATTAATTTAAGAATGTATTATTAATTTTTTACTTTATTATTATATTAATACTTTTAACAATGTAGTAATTAATATTGTATAAATGTATTAATTAATTAATACATTAGATTATTAATGTATTAATTAATTAATACTTTGATGTAAATTAAATAATTTAATTTATATATTATATTAATATAATAGCTTGTTACTACTTTAGTGATGTATTTCTTAAAAATTAATTAATTAATTAATTAATTAAATTAATACATTACAATATACATCAATGTCATTCATAGTCATGACCATAAGAAACCATGATGATGGTCCACCATAATCAACCACAATCATTTTCAATAAATGTGTTAATGTATTAATACTTTAATAATATGTTTATTAATGTACTATTACTTTAATAATGTATTATAAATGCATTAATTTACTTTTGTATTAATACTTTCACAATGTATTAGTTAACAATGCATTAATGTATGTCCCCGAGGTGTAGGACAGTCGGTGACGGAGTGTGTTGTTAAGCCACTCCGTGATGGGAGTGTGTTGTTAAGCCACTCCGTGATGTTAAAGTCACCGGTTTGAAACCTGCGGGGACAAAAAAATCCAACCATGTTAAGGGTTGATGTGGCTCAGGCCGGGTGCGATCCCCGGGTGATTTTGACGGCTTAGATGCCCCTGAGTCGCGGTTTCTCAAGCCACAGGTTAATCGCAGGTCCTGCACAAATTAACAAAAAAAAATGCATTAATGTATTAATTAATTTATACATTACATTATTAATATTTAATATCTAACATTATGCATAATCCATTAATACTTTAATTTATATATTAGAACAATGTGATAATGTATTGTTAATGTTTTAATAGTTTATCATGTTACATTATACATTAATTAATGTAATAATGTATTACTTTATTAGTGTATTAATATTTTAGTAATATATTTTTTAATCCACATTGCATTTAATGTATTTGTTGATATATTTAATGTTTTAATTTATTAGTGTATTATTATCTTACTAATATATTAATTAATTAATGCATTACATTATTAACCTATAAATCATTTAATATATTACATTAGACACTAATATAAATTAATACTTTAATTTATAAATGTGTATTATATATTATATTAATGTTATATTACATACATCAATGTATCAATGTATAAGTACTTTAATGTATTATAAATTAATTTATTAATGCATAATATTAATTTAGATTACTTTAATATATTATAAATTAATTTGTTAATGTATAATATTAATTTATAATACACTAATATATTATATATTAATATTTTAATGTATTATATTTACATTAATGTAATAATTATACATTAATGTAATGTATTATTGAATATAATAATACATTACATTGTCAATGTATCAATTAATTAATATGTTACATTTGTACATTAATACTTCAATACATTTATCAATAAATTAATACTTTAATTTATAAAAATTTTATTATATAATAAATTGATATTTATATATTATATTATTATATCAATTAAATGTATTAATATATTAATGGTCGTTTCCAAGGCATCTCAGCGTTTAACTAGCAACAACCACTTTTATGTAAAAAGTGGTTGATATAAGTTGATCCACTCCATTAATTTAAAAAGGTGAAAAATGGTGACTATTAACATATATCAACCACTTTTTACATAAAAATCGTTTTTGCTAGAAAATGGTGCCGATCGACTTATATCAACCACTTTTTACATAAAAGTGGTTGTTGCTAGTTTATATAGTATGAGAAATTTGTCTATGTTTCTAACAACTTCCCCAACTTTATTGAATTTAATTAATATCAATTATAATTATTATTTGATAAATCATACTTTGTAAAATTTAATTAATATCAATTATAATTATTATTTGATATATCATATTGTTTCTTTTCTTATTTTCAAAAGGATAAAACAAAGAGAAGTATTACTTTTATATTTAAACGTAATGAAAATGAAAATATTAAAATTATTAGAATTTTGTAATGTAAAAAAATCATCCCAAATGTTTTAAGAGTATTTTTTAATTTGTGAAGTACAAGTTTTGTAATGAAAATCTCATTCTGGTTATATTCATTTTTTTTTTATAATGTAAGAGAATTATTTGATTTTTATAGTTTTTTTTTAATAATATTTTAACTTTTTTTTATTATAGTTTAATTGTCTTCTAGTATTTATCATGAACTTCATTAAGGTGTGAAATTTAATATTGTTAATATTAATAATTTTTTTTTTTCAATAGTTATGTAGCTTGTGTATGTTCAAATTGAACACTTTATGTTTATAATATAAATATCTAACCATATGTTTAGACTTGGCCAAAGTACATTCATGTTCAATAGAGAGCATGTGGTAAGGAGTCTTGTATTTAATTTGAAGATTATAGTTTATGAAGTGCTTTTGGATTTGCTCAAATATTTTATTCTAAGTTTTCAAAGGTATGTTATAGGTCCAAACTTTACACCCATAAATAATAAAAGTGTATGTTCAAATTGAGCACTTTATGTTTATAATACAAGTATCTAATACTGTCTTTAGACTTGCCCAAAGTACACTCATGTTCAATCGAGAGCATGTAGTAAGGAGTCTTGTATTTAATTTAAAAATTATAGTTTATGAAGTGTTTTTGGATTTACTCAAATATTTTATTCCAAGTTTCAAAAGGTATGCTATAGGCCCAAACTTCACACCCATAAATAATAAACATGATATTTTACAGTGTTGAAAAAAACATTTCCCTTGTCTTAGTCCCAAAGTTGGACATAATTGGAATTGATACCTAAGTGCTTGTAAGACTAATCTCTTTAAAGTTCTATCACCATACAAAGTCATAGGATAAATTGTTTCTTAGATTTCTTAGATTTAAATGATCATTTCTTAGTTTTATTTATAGCAATGATCAATTTGTTCATAATATTTATAGAATAGTTGGAGAACTTTGATTTCTTTGTGAAGATCTTCAATATTTTTTCAAAGGAGAACAATGTCATTAGCATATTTAATCCAATGATATCTCTTGAGGTCCTACCATGTTAAGTCAATTCTCTCTCTTCCTCTAAAAATTGCTCAATTTTATCAATATAGATGCCAAAAAAGGATGGTCTTAATGTATCACACTCAAAACTCACTCCTAGGAAGATGTCACTATAATTCACTTTGAAACATACAAAACTTTCAAATTCTCTTTTTCTTAACTCATTATTCCTTTGACACCATTAATATTTATTCCCAATAAGGCTCTCATACCCATATGTAATATTATTACGCCCTACATATAAAACACTTAAATGGAGTCCTAACAACATATAATTTCATGAATAACTTATGCATAACACATATTAACATTCATAAATACAAACATGCATAATAATACCCTAATTAAGCACATAAAATACACATTGATCAACATAGGAAACACATAGAAAGACACATATATTTTTGTAAAGATACCAACTACCTATAGACTTGAAAAGTTCCACCCAACCATAGACAATCTTGTTCTAAAACTCTCAACAACAAGTCACCCTCGATTTGAGGCTATGACTCCACCATAGAAAAGGCCACCTAAGCCAAATAAGGTCACATAGTTAGCACCAAAAATGGCTAGGCAAAGGCACCAATTCCAATATAAAGTCCAACCTATAGCCTTGTAATCCCTGCCATCCTTCACAACCCAAGGAAATTCACCCCCTTATCTACACTATAGTTCTTTGGGTTGACCCACTTCCATTATAGGGCTGTAGCATAAGTCGATCAAGAAGTCTCAAGGAACCATGGTTCTAATAACTATAGTTGCACTAAGGAGTCTCTAGGTACCCTTTACGCCTCACACCCAAGGAAAACTATTCCCCACAATTCTCCCTCTAAGGTTTTGGCCTACTGCAAGGCAACCTCAAGAGAATTGTACACCCAAAACCAACCAAGAATCACTAGGTTCATAAGGCAACAACGTCATAGTGAATCCTTTGATCACACCCCATAAGCAATGGTAAGAATAGCTAAGAATTATGGAATGAATGATTTTTCCACTAAAACCAAAGTTTAAATATGCACGTCAACCTTTTTACAAGTGGAAACCAAGGAATTACTTTCCTCACCACTTGGAACTCGTTCTCTCCACTTGATAACTTAGGATAAAATTGTAACTTAGGAATTAGGACTTAGGAATATAATAGAATATTCCTTGAATTAATCCTCCTTCACTTTAACACATTTTTCTTAAGTCATAGCCCCCTTTTCCTTCTCGTGAAGTCCTAGCCCCCCACACTGTCTTGTCTAAATTAGTCTACAGTAGTGATGTATTTTATTAATATATATTCGAGTGTGTGATTACAATTTGCAGTTCTAGGCTCATCGACCTTCCAACATAAAATATCTCCATCTTAATATCACACAATAACTCTAGCCCCAAAACATACATATGCATAGGCACTCCGACCTAAAAATCATATGGATTCACCATCCTATTAAAACATATGTACATACAAAGATTTACAACCTAGGTTTATTACACTTAACACCAATATTACAAACACACTACACTTTATTGAGAATGTTAAAAATAATTAAAAAGTACCTAGGCAAGTGTTTCTCATCAACTAGGTGCCTAAGGGGTGATCATTTAATTTGTGAGATACAAATTAAAATTTATGAGGGACAGAGAGGGGTGAGAAGTCATCACCTCAGATTCAGGTGAGTCTGTAGCAGACTCCAGTGACACAGAGTTTAGGCCACCAGTTTCAGTGATGACTGGTCCACAAGTGACAGGGCCATAGATGTCAGGACTACAGGTTACTGGTCCACAGGTTTCAGGATTGATTATTTGAAAGTCTACTTCAAGATCACAGTCTTCAGGAGATGGGGTTGAGCAGGGAGAGTCCCCTCCATGAGACACTACTTCAGAGAGGAGGAATCCCAAGTGGCTTCATGATACTTTGAAGGAGGCATAGGGTTTAGTGGGGAATCCCAGGCAGGCTATGAAGGAGAGTACACCTCTCGAGAGGTTTTGTAGCTACATCGCGATGGTGAGCAGTATTCGGGAGTCCGGGCCTTCCACTTTTGAGGAGGCTACTGGTAGATAGGTTTAGAGATATGCCATCATGGAAGAGTATAATTCCATCATGAAGAATAATGTTTAGGAAATTGTTCCTAGACCGGAGGGGAAGTCAGTGGTGACTTTCAGGTGGCTCTATAAAATCAAGCATGTTGTAGATGGCAGCATTGAGAAGTTCAAATCTCTCTTTGTGGCTAGGGGGTTCTCACAGTTTGAGGGAGTTGATTATGATGAGTCCTTTGCGTTGGTTGCTAGATATACCTCGATCAGGTCAGTGATTTCCATATCAGCAGAGATGGGTTGGAAGATCCACCAGATGGATGTGAAGACCAAATTTCTGAATGGTCTTATACAGGAGGAGGTGTATATTGAGAAGCCATTTTGATTTGAGGTGCATAGGAGATATTCTCATGTGTGTAGACTGAATAAGGAATTGTATGGGCTGAAACAAGCTCCCAGAGCTTGGTATTCGAGGATTGATGCCTATTTGCAGCAGTTGGTATTTGAGAAGAGTGAGGCAGATCCAACCTATAATACATTTTGGTTGGAGAGGACCCTCTCATTCTCTTGTTATATGTGGGTGATATTTTCATTACAGGGGCAGAGAGACTCATGACTAGCTGCAAGGAGAGTCTTGTTTTAGAGTTTGAGATGACTGATATTGGACTGATGCACTATTTTTTGGGATTGGAGATTTGGTAGGAGCCTTGACACATCTTCCTGGGACAGCGAAAGTATGTGTGTGATATTCTGATGAGATTTCAGATGGAGGATTGTAGGCCCATGACCACTCCCATGATTACCAACTGGAAGAAGCTCCATGCTTCTGAGTCACAGTGTGTGGATTCCACTTTATTTCGTCAGTTGATCAATTCTTTGATGTATTTGGTCCATAGTAGGCCAGATGTTTGTTTTGTTGTCAACACTCTCAATCAGTTCATGGTGGAGCCTAGGAGAGTGCACTGGGTGGCAGAAAAACATGTGCTTAGGTATCTTTGTGGTATGGTAGATTATGGTCTGGACTATCATAGAAGAGATGGAGTTTGTCTGGTTGGCTATACAAATTCAGATTGGGAAGGATGTTTCAGTGACTAGAAGAGTACTTCAGGGTGTTGTTTTAGATTGGGATCAACAGTTGTGTCTTGGTTCAGTCCGAATAAAAAGTTAGTGGAATTGAGTTCTACAGAGGCTGAGTATATGGTTGCCAATCAGGCCATTTTTGAGGCCCTTTGGATTCGCAAGTTGTTGGTGTTATTGTTTGATGTGAATTTGAGGCCTACTTTGATTTATTATGATAGTCATAGTTTCATTAAAGTCTTGAAGAATCTAGTATTTCATGACAGGTCTAAGAATATTGATATTCGTTATCACTTCATCTGTGACTATGTTCAGAGAGGAGCAGTGGAGCTACAATACATATCTATAGATGAGCAGGTTGAAAACATACTCATTAAACCCTTGGCAAAGGAAAGTTTGTATTTTTCAGAGACAAGCTTGTAGTGGTGAGTAACACTTTCCTCGGTAAGAGGGAGTGATAAAAATAATTAAAAATTACCTAGGAAAGTGTTTCTCATCACTTAGGTGCCTAAGGGGTGAGAAAGTGTTTAATGTGGACCCTAGTCATTTAATTTGTGAGATACAAATTAAAAGGTGACTTTATGAATTAAGTGACGGGGTGAGTGAATAGACACTCAATCTCATCCACTCATCTAATCCAATCTCAACTGTTGGATTAATATAATCTTCACCTACCACCATGAGGTCGACTAGGGTACGAGGGCACACCCTTTCTAGGGTTGATTGTTCATTTTTTAGAGAGAAAGAGAAGGAGAAGTCAAGATTGAGTGGGAAGAGAAAGTTGCATAAGTGAGGAAATGATTCCCAAGGAAACAAGCAAGAACATAAATGAGGAAGGTACAACAAATATATAGGGCCATATTGTATGGATTTTGGAAATTTGTGCTGCTGGTTTTTGGGCACATAAATCAAGGAAGAGCTACAATAGCTTTGTGGAGGTCGTACGATATGAATTTGACAGTTCCTACAATATCTTAATAAGAAAAGTCTGTAACACTCATTCCAAGGTAGTGTGGCATGAATTTTGAGGTGCATTTATTGCACAGGAAGAGGTAAGGAAAACACAAAAAAGGGGCATGAATTTCGAGGAGTTTCGTACAACATTTAATGTTGTATAAGTCGTACAGTCGTACAGATTTCTGGCATAGTTTTCAAAGAGTTTTTTGTACAACATTTAATGTTGGGACAACCATACATAGTACAGATTTCTAGTTCAAATTTCGAGGAGCTGCATTCTGGAATTTTCTGAAGGAGATTTGCACAATTTTTTCTAAGATAAGTTTGTAAATTTTTGTTGAATATTAGAGTGTTGTAAAAAAATTTCTCTGAAGCTCTGAAATAATAAAAACTTCCTCTCTCACTAGTTTTCCTCTTGTGGGTTTTTCCAGGGTCACTATTAGACCAAAAATTACTATATTATAATTTTCTAAGTTATGTGTTGCTGATATTTTTTTATTTATGCGTTAAAATATGTTCAGAATCCTCATGTTTCTATTCTGAAAATCATATTTTTGTTGAGTTTAATTAGCTGTCATAAAACTGGGTTTGGGCATTAAACATTGGCTGAAAAATCAACGAGACTTGAAACTAGGTGGGGTCTGAAATTTTACAAAGAAGACTCAAACCAACCAAGATAACCCTCGGGGTTTTCACACTTTTGGTATTTTCCTCAAGTCGTTATGGAATTTTTCTTAAATAATCAATCCATATGATATTTCTAAAAAGAGAATAATAATTATAGTTTGATAATTAGGTTCACCATCCTCGGTCTTGAATTTGTAAATAAGGACAACTAAAATTGCAATCCATTTTTTAGGGAATTCTTTCTTGAGAACTTGATTGAAAACATGATTAGCATGAGGCACTAGGGTCGTACTACCAATTTTTAAGAAGATCTCATATTTTTATCCTTTGATTTCTATAATTAGTCAAACTTTATACCCTCAATTAAGAAAAATTTAGTGTAGTGGCATCGAACATGGGTGTCTTTGAAAACTTTCGGTGAAACATAATTTTTTCAAGGTAGGAGATCTAGTTTTCTACGTTAACAGTATATCATTCTTTATATTTTCTAGGGAAGGTGTTATCCCAAAATATTTTAGGTTCTTTTTTACATAATTATATGAGTCTCTCTTGATTTTTTGTTAGATATAGGTGGTTTTAGATCTTTTAGTTTCATTAAAGGCTCTTCTAATATTTATTATTGCAATTTTTCATTCTAGATCATATGAGGCGATTGAAATATTTATTTTCCCTTGATACATAATTTTTTAGACTATTTTCCAAAGAAAAAAAATAATTCAAGTAAAATTTTAGATATAAATTCTCAATTATAATGCCATGTTTTATATTATAATTGAACAACTCCTATAAATCCTTTGAGAAAATGAGAAGTATTGAATAAAAAAAACTTGAGAGATGACATATTCTTAATTTTATTTTATAAATAAATAGAGACATGGCATATTCAATGACACTTATGTGTCCCTTCCCATGAATGTAATTCATAAGGTGAAAATCATGCAGGTGTTTCGAACCACTACAAATAACCATCCTTTTGGCATATAAAAGGAGGTGTTGGGGTCTCATTCCAGATATAAGCATAAGAATAGTGAAACTATGGACGATTTCACTTCCCCTCCTTGCCCAAGATATTGTTGTCTTTTATGAGAAATTGCCTAAACATTCCCTCATTATCCCCTTCTTCCTCCATTTAACCCATTCACTTCCCTAGAAGAGATCAGAAGGTTGAGAGGAGAGGTTCATATAGGATGCACTTAACACCAACATTACAACCACACAACACTTTATCGAGAGGACTCGGACCAACCAAGATAACCCTTGGGGTTTTCATAATTTTGTAATTTACCTCAAGTCGTTATGGAATTTTCATTAAAGAATCAAGCCATATGATATTTATAAAAACAGGATAATAATTATAGTTTGATAATTAGGTTCACCATCTTCGATTTTAAATCTGTAAATAAGGACAACTAAAATTGCAATCCATTTTTAAGGGAATTATTTCTTAAGAACTTGATTGAAAACATGATTAGCATGAGGCACTAGGATCGTACTACCAAGTTTTAAGAAGATATCATCTTTTTATCCTTTGATTTATATACTTAGTCAAACTTTATACCCTCAATTGAGAAAAATTTAGTGTAGTGGCATGGAACATGGGTGTGTTTGAAGACTTTTGGTGAAACATAATTTTTTCAAGGTAGGAGATCTAGTTTTCTATGTTAACATTATCACATTCTTTATATTTTCTATGGAAGGTGTTACCCAAAAATATTTTAAGCTCTTTTTTACATAATTATATTAGTCTCTCTTGATTTTTTTGTTAGATATCGATGGTTATAGTTCTTTTAGTTTCATTAAAGGCTCTTCTAATATTGCTTATTGCAATATTTCATTCTAGATCATATGAGGGGATTGAAATATGCATTTTCCTCTCATACATAATTTGTTAGAGTGTTTTCCAAAGAACAAAAATAATTCAAATGAATTTTTAGATATAAATTTTCAATTATAATACCATGTTTTATATCATAATTGAACAACTCCTATAAATCTTTTGAGAAAATAGAAAGTATTGACAAACAAAACTTGAGAGATGACATATTCTTAATTTTATTTTATAAATAAATAAAGACATGGAATATTCAATGGCACTTCTACCTTTCCCATGAATGTAATTCATAAAGTGAAAATCATGCAGGTGATCCAACCCACAACAAATGATCAAGTCATGGAAAAAAGTCATCCTAAAAAGCTCAATTCCAAAAGAACTCATTTCAATATCTTCAGATATTATTTTATATCTAATGGATAGATTAGAATCATCCATGATGATTGAGATTCAAATTATAAGTTAGAATATTGGAATGATCCCTACCAAGTCTAGCATTAAAATATCCAAGAATAATATTAACTTGAGCTTTCAATATAGCAATATTATTCTCTAAGTTAGTAAAAGCATGGCCAATTTCAATATGAGGGTTCTGGTAGAAGATAAAGTTAAAGGAAAAAAGTAATGAATAATAAAAAAAACAATATCATTATATTTTGGAAGTGATATTAATATAGATATATTAAAAATATATGGATCATTCTTATACACTTTAATCTTTGATGTAAGCTCATTCTAATGAAGTAACATATACTAACTATCCCATACATGTCAACTTTTCAAATTGAGAAAAATATATCTATATGAATCAAGAATCATCTATCATTATCCATGTTCACATGTTTCAAAAAAAATATAAGATCAATTGAGGTGGGTATCTAAAATATCTTATCACCCTTCCTCCAATGGAATCTCGACAATTCCATGTCAAGATCCTTAGTTTATATAATCCCTATTTGTTTCTTTGGAAGTTTCCTTTATTACTACTCTTCTATTACCTATTATTGTTGGTTTACCTTATTTCCTATCATGTTTGACTTTTTGGACTTCATATCTCAATTCGGCTTGCTATTGTGGAATAATGTCTTAATTTATGACTATACCATATCTTTTTAGATTGGCAAATTTACTTAGAACATTTAATTTGTTTTCACTTGATTCCAACTTGATTTGAATTAGGCTCTAATTTGTTTGAATAATATTGAAGACATAGTAAGAACATATTAATTGATTTTCTCCTCTAACCCATCTAGGATAAGGTTTTAGATTGCATATGTTGAGTTCATTCTTGAATTTGAGAAGCTTGTTGATTTCCTTCTTTATTGGTTGGATGCCAATATTTCATTTCAATATTGGTGAAGGGTGATTTTTCTTCTTGAGCTGGTTATTTTTTAGGTCAACATTTGTGGTAAGAATATATTTAAAATATTTTTTTACCCTCTTCCAAGTAATGTTTTATTTTTCACACCGTACTTTCAATTCCTTCTCGTTTCTCCATTTATTAGATTAATTTTCCTTCTACTTCTACTAGTTTTAGTTGAATTTTTTCTTCTATGTTATACATGTGAGTTTGGATGCTACATACTAAGATATGTATTTATGAATTTCAGTAATAAAATTTGATGTGATTTTCTCGAGGATATGGATAGATATGTGGGATGAATTAATCCACAAGAAAGGGGAAAGTATAAGAGACTGTCTAATAGAGGGTTCCAAGTGGGAATTACCCATGTCTATTAATTCAACCCACTTCCTAAAACTACTATTGGTATATGAACCTTATAATTATTTAATGAGTGTCCCCAAATCCAATCATTGAATGCATGTAAGAGGATGGGTGTAATAATTCACATCCCATAGTTAATGGGAGGATGGGGGTTGAGGACAATCAACTTGGGGAAGTGTGTGAGTTAAGCAAGGAAGACAAATGAGAGGAAATTTGTATGGAGAATTACAACAATTTTAGATAGTCAATTTTAAACAACAAGGAGAGGGTGTAAAAGAAGCTCTTAAAGCTAGAGAAACCATGGAAGGAGAATTCTTGAGAATTATACAACATTTATAGAGTATATTTGGAGTAAAATACTAAACAACTAGGTTTCTAGGCATTAAGGGTGAACTCCTATGTGAGTTGCACTATAAAAACAAGTGATTGTTGATGTTTTCCCTTGTAGTTTTCCTATAAGTGAGCTCCCTTGAGTTTTCAAATAGTGATGTTCCCAATTACCTGTGTCAGAGACACCCTGATAAATGAATGGGATTCCTAATGGAATAGGAGAAGTGAAGGGATACATTTCTTGGGTTGGGCAGGTCAAGAGGAAGAGAACTAGTGGGAAATCAGGATAGTTGTAGGATAATACCCGTGGGTCATGGGATTTTCTAAGTTATGAGTGGAAAGTGAGAGGCCATCCTCTTTTGTGGATTTCTATCCCCAAATCAAGGGTGATTTGTTGTTGATATTTGGAATCACAAGTCTATGTTTGGGTGGAACATTTGTCCAAAGCATCTGGTTACATAATCATTTTTAAATGATAAGTTTATTATCTAGTTTATGTGTTGCATTATGAGCTTAATTGTTGTGTATTAACTCTGTGTTTGAGAATGATTTTTATGTTTTTGTGCTAAGTTATTTAAATTTCATTCATGTTGTTTTTAGCATGTTGTAGATGCTTTTATTTAACAATATAAAAAATTAGTTAAATCTATGTGCAATTTGTATCTAGTAAGACATAAGAAATTGTTGAAATTTTGGTATGATCGTTTAACCATAAACAATGTCACATCATTGTCACCCAACCATAGGCATTCACATAGGCCACCCCTGAGAAAACTAACCTTAGAATAATTCCAACAAGCCTACTCTAGAACCAACATATAAACCATAGTTGCTAACTACGGCAAAAACTCAAGACAAGTAGAGCGCTCCTTCACCAAGGCTAGCGCACAAGAGAGAGAGTTTCCATATCCACAGAACAAGTACCATACACAACTGCAGTAGCTGCAACTGCACTACTCTCTCTCTCAAACTTGTGCCATAATTATCAAGAATATCACCAAGAACATCACCAATAAAATCACCAAGCGAGAGACCAATACCAAGAGATGACCATGCGCCCATATTCCTCCTTGCAGCCGCAGTTGCAACTGCAACTGCAACTCTCCACAAGACTTGTGCACTAAATGGGTGTATAAATGAGCTAAAACTTTCTCTATTTATATTAATATGTCCAGTAAATTTTATGGATGGGCCGACCTGACTTTCTGGTAATTATATTTTATGTTTATCTTTTTCCTGTGGATCTGACTTGTATTTTTGGAAGATAATATTATAATATTATTTATTCTACTAGGTTGACTTGTCTTCTAGGGTTTCCACACATCTTTTTAATGGTTCACTTGCTTTCAGAATATTCTATTCTAAATCATAGGTTACACATGGAGGTTAATACCTCCCGCAACTACCAAAACATCAACAGTCCCTATTATCTAGGGAGGTATTAACTAATATGTTATTCATGTAGTGGTCTCAATCACATCCATCCATCTCACATGGCATGGGAAATACTCACATGGTCTTGTAGACCAGTCTACAGGTAGAATCACCATAGCCACATAGTTTATCATATGATAAAACAAATCATGTAACAAGTATCACCATCATGGCCACACATAAGCTATCTAGATGACAAACACCTCCAACACTATTGGTTATCCCTCCAAATAGTAACCTTCGATGCTATTGATTGTCACTCTAACTGGGAATCATTGCAGACACTACAATTCGTCATCTAGTTCATACAAAAGTAGTAATTCGTTAGCTCACATAGAATCTGACTAAAATATTTAACCCTACCTCTTAACGAGGAAGGTATTCCTCTTGGCA
>JASDQU010223917.1:3038-17601 GCA_032191745.1 Picea mariana | reverse complement strand
TACTTGCGGATGCGGAATAGGGATGGCAAGTACAGTCTTATGTTTGAGGAATGGGTTGCTGATAATCCATTTATCATATCTCCAAGTATTACATTTGCAGTTAGTGTTCGTCTGCTTGGAGGCTTGATGGCTCTAGGGTACACAATAACAGCCATACTGAAGCGAAGTAGCCGCATGTTTTTCGATGATGAAGTAACTGTGAAAATTGATAAACTTGAACAACTGCATCGGCAATACATGCAGGTGCAGGGTAAGGACAGGGCTCGAGTTGCAGAGGTTGCCAGTAAATTGGGAATGGATGGTTCTTTTGTACCTCACTCTTATATTGAACAGATTCAACTTGAAAAGCTAACAGCTGAAGTTATGCCATTGCCAGATGACTTGAAATCCAAGCTAAGGGGAACATTTTATGAAGAAGATTTTTTCAAGATTCAAAGCAATTCTACCAGGGACGCTGTAGTATTGGGCAATGAAAACACCAAAATAAATGATGAACGGACAGTGGATTTTCGACATGGATTTCAAGACCAGGGCTATTCTCGCCTGTCTAAACAAATAGATGGCCTGAGTGAAAGGTTAGATGAACTCTTCTCTCATGTTTTAGAGATAGAAAATAGGCTCTCTTGTTTTAGCCCTAGAGAAGACTAAGTGTTGTTGGCATGCTTTTACTGTCAACATGGGTGTGTAAGTGTTGTTGGCATGCTTTTACTGTCAACATGGGTGTGTAAAGAGGACTAACTTATTAACTAATGCAAAGCAGCTGCCATAAAGACTAAGTGTTGTTGGCATGCTTTTACTGTCAACATCGCTGTGTAAAGAGGACTGACTTATTAACTAATGCAAGGCAGCTGCCCTTAGAATTGAGTGAAGGTTTCCCTTTTTTTTCATGATGTAGCTATGCTTGTTTTAGAATATCAAGAAAATTATTAAATGATGTCGTTATGCTTAGATGTTAGTTTCACATTTATGATATGATATTGGTGATATCACATTTATGATAGGTTCTTGGTGATGGTTTTTTTTAATTGTAGTTTTGTTACACATATGTGTTACTATGAATGTTATGTTATAGATATGATAGTGGTGTTTTTTTTTTTTAATTATGGTTTTGTTATGTAAATGCCATGTTTTTTTAATGATGTGTGATGGATACATGAGATTTTTGCTGCAATGCACATGGTTGATATAATTAGTTCGGTAATTTTAGTTTTAATATGTAAATTAATTATTATTAAATAATTAATCATTTTTTACATAAATTAATGAAAGATGATGTATGAATGAATTAAGCATGGTATTTAATTATGTTATTGTTATTTTTATTTGAGATGATTTTTTATATGATGTATGACACATGGTTCATTGGTTCATTGTAGTGTGATATGCTATGAGTAAGAGTGATTAGCTAGTGATGGTGTTGGTTTTTTGTTAACTAGCTACTGATGGTGTTGATCTTGTGGGATCCATATCAATGAAGAACATCACTAGTTCTATAAGGTAACTCTCACCAAAGTTATACTAGTTACTCTAGACTTGTGTGTACTACTTTGAGCTTGATATATTTTCATATGTCTATGGTTGCAAGCCTTGAGTTGTAAATTAAGGGCTGTGAATGATAAGGAGTGGATGAAGATAGTTGTAAATTGAGGGTTGTGAATCATAAGGAGTGGATGAAGATAGTTGTAAATTGAGGGTTGTGAATCATAAGGGGTGGATGAAGATAGTTGGTGGATTGTGTATGATTGTTTCTTTACATTTTTTTGTATGAATATTTGCTAATTATGTATGAATTGATTTTTTTTGTTATATAAACTCTATTATGAAAAAGCCCATAGATTAATTATGTATGAATTGATTTTTTTGTTATATAAACTCTATTATGAAAAAGCACATAGATCAAGATGATTGGTTGTTCATTATTAGTACATTAGTGAACCCATATGTGATAGTTACATGCTTGTTCCTTCACATGGTAAACTATTACATGTATGATTATACATGTTGGTATATTTTGGTTTATTAATTGGTACAAATAAAATACCATGTCCTAATTGATAATATTTATTAAATAATACATATTATTAATTAAATATTAATTAAACTTTAAACCATTTTAATTAATCAATTTGCACGTATTAGATGCATGAGAGCAACTTGGTAAGAGAAGGAATATACTTGAATATTTTATTTAATTTAGGAAATTAGAGAGGGGTTAAAGAAAGATCTCTAAGGGGTTAAATAAATCTCTCTGTGTTTAAGAGGTAAAAACAAATCTAGGGAAGTAAAAACATTCTTAGTGATTATGGGTGTTTGAAAATATGAAAGGTCTATGTAGATGTCTAACATCCCACATGATTGTAGGTGTTTGAAAATGTTTATAAAAACTTATGTATATTGCTAGAATTAACTAAAACCTTGACTAAAGAGGAGAAGGAGATGCTATGAGTAAAAATATGAATAGTGAAATAGTGAGAGTGATTGGTATATTTTTGAATAGTGAAATAGTGAGAGTGATTGGTATATTTTTTTTATAGGAGAGAAGTGCCCTTAGTTAAAGAGACGGGCCCTTAATTAGCACTAAACTCACTTGGGAGCTTTTGGAATAAGTAATACTCTTCTTATGTTTTATTAAATTGGTAAAATTATACTTTGAAATGAAAGAAAAATTTGAGTTAATGTGAAATGACGATATAATAAATTGATGAGAAAAAGAAGTACTAAAGAGAAAATTAACTCAATTTTATTTACAAATATTTGTTTACCTTACAAAACTTAAGGTTAATTTATTTATATTTTAAAATAAAGATGTAGTAAAGCTAGGAGTTACTTAGAGAGAATAGGTCTTATATTTGGTATGTGATCCAAGGTTCAAGCCTAAGGGTTTTCACTTGGCTAATGAATTTAAAAAAATGCATTTAATGAATTTTTAAAAATGCATTTAAGGGATCCCATTATTCAAATTTACAACCATGCATTATTTATGTAAAAATAAATAAATTACATTTCAATTAAACTACACCCTAAAATTTGAGGACTTTAAAACATTTTTTTCATTTACCTACTTGTGTGTGAGAGAAAGATTACACATATTATAAAATTCATATGAAAGAAATTGTGTGTGCACCTACAAATAATTTTTTTGTTAAAAACAATTTAAGGTTCAAAGACAATGCTTTAAGGGAGGCATGACCATCACTTAAGGGAGGCACAATCATTCCAAGGGAGGTATGACCATCATTGAAAGGAAGGGAAGCACATTAATTCCCAAGGGAGGCATGATCATCACTTAATATCATTGACCCTTAAGGATAAGGCATGCCTATCGCTATGAGAGGCATGCCCTTCCTTAATTGGGAGGCATGCCCTTCTTTAATGGAGGTTGTAGAGCATCAAAGGGAAGCTCATGACCATCTAATAAAACCTCCAACTTATGAAAAAGCCACATAATGCAACCATAACCATCCTCTCCAAAATTAAAAGACAAAATACAATAAAAACATGCATTAAAACAAAATCTAAGATGCAAACTTGTGAAGAAGAGATCACTCAAACTTGTGAAGAAGCTATCACTCAAACTTGTGAAGAAGCTATCATTTATGTGCAAAATAATGAGAAATTCAAAAAATAAGGAAAAATGGATTTAATACAATTTTTTTTATAAAACCTATATAACACTAAAAAGTGAAGGAAGGAATAATTACTTTGGTTCTTATTGCATCTTAAACCTTATAGCTTTAAACTCTAAAAAAAAAATAAAAGGAAAAAAGAAGAGAGAAAACAAAAATACTAAAATAAAGAAATGAAATCTTTCATTCTAAAAGCATAATTTTTTTATTTAAAATAATAATAATTATTTGAATTAAAACCAAGAGTGTTTTCTGCTCCTATTTCAAATACAAGATAAAAAAACATATCTATTTCAATTGAGTTGAGTTTCAGTGGTTCTTCCTACTTAGATTCAATTCACAAGTAAATCAGGAACAATAAAGAACAATTTTATAAGCTAAATCATTTCTTTTTTAAAAAAAATTAATAAATTTCCTATTTTTAATTTACTATGAAAATGATCCAGTTTTTTTTTAAAACTATATAAAATACTTGTAAATTAAATATTTTTATAAAAATATTATTAAACATTTTAATCATTCATTTTTTTTCATAACCTATTATTTATTTATTATTTATTTTTTTATTATTTATGAAAAAAATAATATTATTAAAAACATGTTATTTTTTCAATTTTTTCATAAACTATTCTTTTATTATTTATGAAAAAAATAATATTATTAGAAACATTCTATTTTAAAAATAATAATATACACTTATGTATTTGTTTTCCATTTTTCTTTATTATTTATGGAAAAAAATAACATTATTAGAACAATTAAACTGGGATAATACGTAACGTATTTGTTGAAACATCATGCGTTCAAACATTTTATTTTTAAATGAAAGCATTAATGTTATTTAGTTTCACTAGTTTCATAAGGCATGAGATAAAAAAAACCAATTATAAAATACCATAAAAGTAAAAAGTGTAAATTGTCTTGTTCTAAATGAAATTAAAAAGGCTTATAATGGATTCAAATGTGATCTTAACATTAAGTATAAACAAAGTTAATAGAACAAAACACCACCATAATTATCATCATTTGCGTAAAGATAAAACTGAGAATCAAACCCGGATTAGATTGTTTCATTAGCATAATTGTAACTTATTAAAGGAGCGATGAAGATTATGTATTACTCTCATTAAATTATTACTTTGAATTTAAAATTATTCATTTTTAATGGTTGAGATATAAACAATATGATTATTAAGTATCAAATACGAGTTGAAAAATCTTTTATAAATAAATAATATGATTATTAAGTATCAAAGACAAGTTGAAAAAATCTTTAACAAGTAGAAAACCCAAAAGACTAAGTGGGAAGCAATAACATAAGTATCGAGAAATATTGTTGCCCACCAAAAATTAGAATCAAAACCAAATTATATAACAAGAGTAGAATCTTAAGTTAGTCACTCATGTGGATTACATGGTGGCTAACCATGAGTGGTAGGCAGAGAGATTCATTTATGGATTTTATCTCCTATTTTGAACTTTGGTGTGCATGTGGAAGCCACACACATTAGCAGATACATTCAGGTTATTCTGTTAAGTTCAAATGATGATCGATCTAAAATAAGGATATCTGGGAAGAGCAATGTTCTCTTCGATGGTGCTTTCATGGGAAATGTTAACAAGGTTGGATAAAATAGGTTCAAAGCCAACCAAAGATAGTTAATGTCCTTCAAATATTTTAGTACAACTTCAGTAGTCTCTCATCAACCTAAAAGGGGAATCATTTGGGAAAAGCAATGGTCTCTTCCATGGCGCTTTCAATGGAAATGTTAATACGGCTGGAGAAAAGAGGTTCAAAACCAACTAGATATATTTAACATCATCTAGAATTTCTAGTACAACTTCAGTAGTCTCTTTAGTTAATTAGGGGAACTAGGATCATTCCCAAGAGGCCTTTGGCCAATGTCAAGGTTAGAGGGATAGAGATCACTTTATGATTTCCATATGGAGCCATACTTAGGGTCCTTGACATGTATAATGGTGGACATGTGGAGGGCACACCTCTAGAGAGATTATCCTAAGAGCTAAATCAAAGTTGGTCCACATGAAGGGAAATATAAGACTGATGAGTGTCAAGCTAATGACTGTATCCTTATCAAATAATATTTTCCAAGATAAACATTAGACCGTGGTTCTAGATGTTGATATTATGGTAGTTGTGGGAGGTATTAACCTCCACGTGTAACCTTTGACTAGAATATTCTGGGAAGCAAGAGAAACCCTAAAACGTTGGATAATAAACCTAGGAGACAAGTCGACTCAAGAGAATATTTAATAATGAGTTATTAGCCTCCAGAAAGAGAATTTGGGCTAGTCAAGTGAGATAGAACAGTATAAATAGAGGGCGCTAAAGCTCACTTGTCACTCTCACTCTCACAATTTCATAAGACTAGCGGTGCACAAGTTTGGAGAGGGAGTGTAGTTGCAACTACTGCAACTGGTATTTTGGTTTTTGGTTGGACTTTCTCTTGGTTATGGTTTGGAATTTCTGCTTGGTATTTGATTATTCTTTCTTGGTGCACTAGCCTTGGAGAAAGTTGTTCTGCCTTGGTTGGCTATTATATTTCTTCCAGATTTTTTTTTTTTGTCAAGGTTAAGGTGCTCGAGGGTGGCCTTTGTGCCTATGGTTGGGAGACAATATTGCTATATCGTCTATGGTGAAATGAGCACACCTATTTTTATAATTGGTTATGGGTGCACACTATCTTCAGACAGTCTAACGACTAGAAGATAAATTGGGAGGATTTTCTCAATTGTAGTTGCAGTCAAAGTTTTGCTGCAGCAACAAAACCCTAACACTCTTGTTGAGGCGCCTTAAGTGAAGAGATTGAACTAGCACACCTCCTGGTACTCTCAACAATCCAAGGCGTCAAGTTTGATGTTTTGGTCAAATTCAAAGGCTGAACAAGTCAAAGTCAAAGGTTGACCAAGTCAAAGTAGTCACGAATTACTCTATGAAGTCATAAAACAAGTTAGAAGGGGCTTCTAACTTCATAGCATGGAGGACAAGGATTGACCTCATCCTTTCCAAGAATAAAGTGTTGGATATCGTGAAAGGCAAGATCATGGCACCACAACTTGAAGCGAGAAAAGAGAAGGAACCTCAGCACATCACGGTTATGGAGAAGTTCAAGGACAACGACATCGACGCTATCAGCATCATAGTCTGTAAAATACCACTTGATACCCTACATCTCTAATATTGACTCATCCAAGAAGATGTATGATGCCCTAAATAACCTCTTCTCAGTCATAAATATTGGACAAGTGATGAGTCTGAAGAATGAGCTCCGTGACATGAAAATGAATGATGATAACAACATAACATCATACTTTGTAAAAATATCTCAACTAAGAGATCAACTACAAGCTATTGAGGAAATCATTTCAGAAAAGGACTCAATAAATATCATACTCAATGGTCTTCCCAAGACATGGGATGCATTTTCCCCAAGCATGAACACAAGAATGGAGTATCCCACACTTGAAGAACTTTGGAATTGTTGTGCACAAGAAGAATAAAGGATTAGCGCAAAAGATAAATCTCAAAAGAAAGATGACACTCAAGCACACACAACAAAGTTCAAGAAATTCAAGAATAAGAAGAAGTTTGGTTCAAGGAAGAAACCAAATCAAGAAAATGATATGTCAAAAATGCAATGCTTCAACTGTCTAAAATATGGTCACTACAGGAACCACTGTCTTGAATTAAAGAAAAGGAAGGAAACACATGAAGCAACAGTTGCAGAAGAAAAGGAACCCTGAAAGAAAGTTAAGCAGGATGTATATGACTTCTTCTTCTAGTCAAGGTAACAATATTCTTCTATAACATAGTTCTTGTACATACCATGTTTACATAGTTCATGTACATATCATGTGTATCTATTTCTTAGAACATAATATGGTTAGTGAAATAATACTTATGGAAGAATAACAAGATAAGGATTACTATTACGATGACTACAAGTCAAGTAATGTACATGAAAAAGATGAATTACATTGACAATCTTTGATGAAAAATTCCCGAGGAATCTATTATTTAAGTAATAATTGCTAGATAGGTTGAAATCAGAATCAAACTTGAAGAGACCCAGAAGGAGTCAGACTAGAAATAAGTTAGTAATGAAGAGGAAACTAGAATAAGACTTGTGACACTTTGTAGAAAGTAATAAGGATGCAGAAGTAAGCATGGTATATGGAGGGAGATGATTGCAGAATTATAAAAGAAGAGTATGCATTCATGCATGAAGCCAGGATTAGGAGGAACATAATCCTAAATGATATGTTCCATTAAATAATCCGTGATTATTATAAAGTATTTGTCCATGTTTCCCATTGAAAGTAGCAACCATGATAAGAAACATGTGTTCAATTTGACTCTAGAAGAAGTCTTCTTTGAAAAGAAGCCTTAAGTATCCTTGGTTGTCCATCTACTTATATGTTCCTATGATGAAAGGAAGAAGTTGGAATATTCAAGAAGGAAGGGCATGGAATCTATAGAAGACTCCATGGACCCCAAAGTTAAAGAGGAACATGAGGGAAGAACACGAAGATTCCAAGAAATAAAGAAAAGAAAGAACAACCAATTATTATACCGAGAATCATAAGACTACCAACATGGTTTGAACCCACTAGAAGCAGCCAAGCAGAAGGAATGGAAGCTATGATGAAGAAGAATGTATGTAATAAATTGTGAAAAAGACTCATGAAGGGAAGCATTGTGAGATTCAACACTAGAGGTTCTTCCATAAGGAGGGAGAAGACTATGACGACAACTTGTTCTAGTAAACCAGATATACCTCTATCTGATCTATTGTATCTCTTGGAGTATCCATGGATTGAAGTTTACATCAGTTGAATGTAAAAGTCTGTTCTTCCCAATAGAGCAAGTGAGGAAGAAGCTTATGTAGAGAAATCTCAAGGTTTTGAGGTATACTAGAAAGAGACCCATGTATGCATATGGAAGAAGACCTTGTATGGATTCAATTAACTTGATGCAAAGCATCTCATGTACAATAGAAGCGTGGAGAAAACTTCCTATGACAGAGAAAGTGTATCATAATGGTCCCTTAGTAGTCTGGGATGATATATTGTAAATCCATGGAAAAATCCCATGATGTCAGATCTAAAGAAATTGAGAGACTATAATCCACTAGACCCGTCCCTGTATCGACAATTGAATGACTCGTTAATGTATTTGGAGAATACTGAGCCAGATATTTGTTTTTCTGTGAAAATAGTTCCAGGTGGAACCTAGCCATGAGAATTGAAAAATTGCAAAGCATGCCTTGAAATTTTTTCGTGGGATGTTTGAGTTATGATATACAACTGAATGGATTTATCGACTTAGATTGAGCAGGGAGTGAAGATGACAGAAGAAATGATACTTGGATATGTTTCAGTTTGAACTTTTCCACGATGTCATGGGATAGTAGGAAACATAAGTCTGATGCACTCAGCACTGCATAAGAAGAGTATATTGCAACTTGTGATGCTTGTATGGAAGCAATGTAGCTTTGTAAGTTGGTTTCTGGACTGTTTGATCAGGTGTTGAATTCGACCGTGATATATTGTGATGATCAGAGTTGTGTGAAGCTTTCAGAGAACCCAATGTTCCATGACAGGTCGAAGCACATTGAGATCGAGTATTATTTTCTTCATGATAGAGTCCATAGGGGAGAATTGGTTCTCTGGTATATCTCCACAGATGAGAAGATAACATATATTATGGTAAAGCCTATGTCCAAGATGAAAAGTTTTCGTACTTAAGGGACAAGTTGGGGCTTGTGGAGATGACTTGCTTATTAAAAAAGGAAGTGATTACTCCCAGGTTGGGAGAGAGCACTTATATGTTATTTATTTATGGACAATCATTTTCTAGTTCGGAAAATGGTCTAGGTTTGGAAGTTCCTTTCCATTCCGGAAAGTGGTTCGCGATTTCTGACAGGAAATTATTTTTGAGTTCCAAAAATGGTCCATATCGGGAAATCATTTTCGTAATACAAAAATGGTTCGATAGATTGATGATGTACCACAACCAATGATTCCCCTTGTGGCCAGTGTGGGGGAATGGTCTAGTAAAATAATTCTTCTTAGTAGTCACTCTGAGTAGTGGTCAAGTAGAATGGTCCACCTCGTCGGGCAGTCATTCTTTCGAAGTTCACAGTTGTGAGTAGTTTCAAAGAATGGTTCGGTTTGGAGGTTGGTAAAGGATATTCATTTCCATAAAAAATGGTTCGGACAATCATTCCCTAGGGCAGACTCATTCTCTCTAGGTTTCACTGTGATTAGTGTCGGAGGAATGGCCCAGTTAGGTGAAGGGTCCATGATCAGTAATCAGGGATAGGAGTTCCCTATGACAGACTCATTCTCTCCAAGTTTCACTATGATTAGTGTCGAAGGAATGGCCTAGTTAGGTGAATGGTCCAGGCTAAAAAATCAGGGAAAATTATTCTTCTATCCTTGGGAAGAATATTCCAAATATCCCATGAATGAAGTTTTACTTTTTGAGGGAAGATGCTCTTCCAGATCTCACATATGTGAGTGGAAAAATGGCCCAGATGACTCAGTTTGTATCATGATATTTCTATGCAGGTTGATATCAGATGATATGATTGTTGTAGAGACTGTATGTCTATGGACAGTAGTTGTATGCTACTGTGGTGGATGTGATCCATTGGTGGTGATTATATGTCACTGGTTAGTAGTAGTGTGCTACTGAAAGTGTTCTATTGGATGGCATTGTTTTTATTTCCATGGATACTATCTAGTTGGATAGTGATGATGGTGCTCATGATTTGATCATGAGATAGCTTGTGTGGCTATGATGATGCTATCGGTCAAATGGTCTGTTTGTTCTCAATACCATTTCCTTTAATACCTCCCTAGATAGGAGGGACTATTGATATTATGGTAGCTGCATGAGGTATTAACCTCCACGTGTAACCTTTGACAAGACTAAAATATTTCGGGAAGTAAGAGAAACCCTAAAATGTTGGATAATAACCCTAGGAGACAAGTCGGCTCAAGAGAATATTTAATAATGAGTTATTAGCCTCCATAAAGAGAAGTCGGCCTAGTCGAGTGAGATAGAGAAGTATAAATAGAGGGCGCTAGAGCTCATTTTTCACTATCACTCTCGCAACTACATAAGACTAGTGGTGCACAAGTTTGGAGAAGGAGTGGAGTTGCAACTACTGCAACTAGTATTTTGGTTTTTGGTTGGACTTTCTCTTGGTTATGGTTTGGAATTTCTGCTTGGTATTTGATTATTCTTTCTTGGTGCGCTAGCCTTGGAGAAAGTTGAGCTACCTTGGTTGGCTATTGTATTGCTTTCAGAATTATTATGTCTTTCAAGGTTAAGGTGCTCGGGAGTGGCCTTTGTGCCTATGGTTGGGTGACAATATTGCTATATTGTCTATGGTGAAACGAGCACACCTATTTTTATAACACTAGAGCCATCCAATATTATTAATCAAATGTGGGTTGGTAACTTGTAAGCATGAAGATTTTAGTTATGTCAAGATGAAATCTATAGTTAAGAAACCTATTATGTAGTTGAAGTAGTTAATGAAAGTAGTGATCCCCCTCAAAGATTCATCTGATATTTTCTAAATTCAAGGATGTGTTCCCTCTTGAGTTTCCCACAATAAATCTTATTAGGAATATTGACTTGACTATTACCCTTAAACCAAGAGTGGAACCTGTTTCCCCCCTCAAGGGAAACTACTTCTAGACCATCTTCTTAGGTGTGTCATGATGCTACTTGGATGAGCTCCCTTACCCATATCTTCTTATTTAGACTTGTTCTTCTAGCTCTTTCATTAGAGACATGACAATCTAGCCTCATGAAAACCCATGAGTTATTTAATATGATTCTAGCATTGTATATCAACTCCTATGTCTTACACCTTAAATGTTATGTGCACTCATGCATGGTACTTCCCACATTATCTTTATTTTAGTTGATGTGCTGTGATCTTGTGTGTGGGTTTCTTTCTTAGAAATGATGTGATGGTTTCTGTAACACCCTTGTTTCCCCCAGCTTGTAATTAATCATTAATCATAATTACCATGATGTGGCACAAGAACAATGTAAATGTATTATTGTTTGAATTGCCAATAACTGATTGTGGGGGTGAAGCCTTGAAATTACTAGCCATGATATCACTACAGGAAAGAATGTGAAAACTATAAGAGAGGGTTCATTATATTGAATGACCCCAAATTTCCCAAGGAGGAATCAATTGATGAAGAAAGGACCAGTGGTTGAACCATCAACCAACCCCATGAATGGAAGCATGGTATAGTTGAAGAATGTCAACCTAAAGTACCATAGGGTCCTACAGACCCAGATTGACCCGATTTTTCCTTCTGACAAAAGGAATAGGAAAGGAGGGATGTGCGTGCAAGGAACGTTAGAGAATAAAGAGAAGAGTGGAGAATGTGAGAAGATCTCTAGCTAAGAATGAGCAGAAGGTTGTGATCTTGATGTGGAGGAAGCATCTGATAAACCTTGTTGAGGCCATAACAGAGAGGAGAAAAAACTCTAAGAGTTTGCAGAGAACAAAACTCGAGCAGAAGCTGAAACAAAGAAAGAATCCCTGAGAAGTTGCGAGAGTTCCCTGGTGATATCATGTCCTTGCACGTGGGTGGCCAGAGTGCTAAGAATGAATGCCTCTGATCCTATCGTTGGGTGAAGAGGAGAACACCCACAGTCAGTTGGTTGGTGATCGAACGTAACAGATAAGTATTTTTATGCCCGACATCCTAGAATTAAAATGCATGATTTGATTATCTGTAAATGTGATAACTTGTGCCTTGCGCAAAATGGATGATAATGGTATTTATAGTCCTTCTGTAAAATATTGTGTTTGATTGGTGGTATATTATTTGGATGTTCGATCTTTGTGACTCTGGTGGTCCAGCTGACCGAATATTTTGAGATGGGGTTAACTGGAATGCCTAAGCCCTGTCGATCCCTAGAATTTCTCCTTTGCGGGAATATTGAGTTCGAACTCTATGGAAGGAGGGCACCTCCTTT
The DNA here is from genome assembly GCA_032191745.1 of Picea mariana. NCBI lineage: Eukaryota > Viridiplantae > Streptophyta > Pinopsida > Pinales > Pinaceae > Picea > Picea mariana. The sequence continues at coordinate 4,932 of JASDQU010223917.1, read as the reverse complement.
AGATCTTTCACCTGTGTGACCAAGGGCTCGTGCCCATAGCTCTGCTAAATTCCCGGCCAAGATTCAAGCGTGTAACCACGAGAACCTTTGGAGGTCCCATATGACCAAGGTCTAGGAACCCTGCGCTAAGTCCGAAAGGAGATAACTCTTGATGGCTTCGGAGCTTCGGGAGCTCGAAGCCCTGGGATGTCAAACTTCATAACTGTAAAAAATACCCAAATGTTGAAGTTACGAAAGGTTGTGATTCATTGATCTAGAGAGTCCGTTGGGGCCCCTTCTTGACTGTCCTATCATCTAGTGGAAGGTTTTTTGTATGGTACTTTGCAATTAACGTTTGCCTTGCACTTCGGGCTACCTCTGCTTGTTTGGGAAAACCTGTGGGAAGTTGGTCCTGTGTCTACCCTCTCAAACCCCCTCACTGATTACCCTGTTGACTGTGTGCTATCTGCTATGGCTCCTGTAGTGCGCATAGAACCCAATGGTGTCCAAATGTTGTTGTTATTTGATAACGCCCGAGAGGACCTGGAGAGGAATGGATGGTTAGTTTTCATTGAAAAATTTGAGGGTTTCAACCTCGCAGTCGCTCAACAGTTTTCCCTCACATTTGATGGATGCAGGGCCAAATTTGGGGACATCCAACTCGAATTGAACGAGGAATTTCTCAGCTCGAAGGTGGATGAAGTGCCATGGATGCTCATGTTTACCTCGAGGAAAATCACCAGTTGTGACAAAGGTATGCCAGTTACAGCCCTTAAATCTCGATGACATGATTTGTTGGCAGTTATTAAGAAATTTATTACATGCGAGGGAAGATACGGTTTAGTTTTCCTATACCACCTCCGACTGCTTATGAGTTTCATAGATTTTCCTTTGAATATGCCACATTTCCTTCTTCGGAGTTTGTATAAAATGGCTAAATGTTATAAGAGGGAGAAAGTAGACTCCAGCCTCTTCCACCACTGTTTAATTAAAATTGTTATAGTCCATCATTTGAGGTTGAGTGGCGACTGTTGGGAAGCTTTTTTGTTGAGGAATGGCTTTGCCAATCCTGAAATTGGTCAAGTGGACAAAACCGTGGTCACCAAAACCCTTGTTGGGCCTGTCGTACCCCCTCCTACACTCTTACCCTATGTTGAATCCTCGACTTACCCGAACGATAACCTACCCGATACCCTGCCTGACTCATGTCTAAAAGACAGTGCTAAGCCTGTTAAGAGGCCTGCAAGGAAAAAGGGAAAGGGTAACAATGATGTCAATTGAAAAGGGAAGAAGGCTGCATGCTGGGTATCAAGGTGCGCTCGTAATAAACCTAAACCACATTCAGACCAAAAACCAATTGTATTGAGTGAAGATTTGGATTCTCAAAATCGAGCAATTTCTGACCGAGGAGTATCCATACTCACACGAACTCTGTTCAGTCAAACCCTATGACTACGTGTTGAACCTACCACCGTGCCTTAGAAATGACCCCAACTTCCCCGGGATCAAGCTTGACAGTGGAACTGCTAGTAATTTAGGAGATTCTCCACCTGTAATGACACAGCCTAATCAACCACAGTGCATTGAATGCAACTCATGGCTTGAACGATACTATACAGATGTCCCTATGCTGCAATCCCGAATCAAGTCCTTGGAGGACCGAGTAAATATGTTAACCAAGGAAAATGATAGACTACAAACTAATGATAAGAGGCAAAAGTGTTACAGGTATGAAATAACTGAGAGGGGGGGGGCGAATCAGTTATTGTAAATTATTAACAATTTCTCTCATTTTTAACTTCGAATCATTAATCTTAGTGGCAGTAGGTCTTTACTGTGAAAACCAGTGTTGTAAACATAAAGCATATATCATAACGAACAACAATCACACACACAGCATTCATTCACAATCATG
>JASDQU010223916.1:0-13091 GCA_032191745.1 Picea mariana | reverse complement strand
TTATTCTCAAAATAAATCTTAAATTCCTTCCAAGTGACCTCTTTCTCTCTGATGTGCTGCACTTGCACAAACTGATCCCACCACATGGATGCTTTTCCTTTCAGTTGATACATTGCAATTCTTCCTTCTGCATGGGCAGAATAATTCTGCAGTTGGAAGTATTTCTTCATGCCAAGCAACCAAGTCTCGACATCTTCCTCCTTCTTATGCTCTGCATCGAATGTTGGAGGCTTAATCTTGTTCATCTCCACTTTCAATTCCTCCTTTCCAGATTTTCGATGTTTTCTGGTAGGGGACGGGCCTGAACCATTGCGTGTCTCCTTGTCAAAATGTCTTTGGGAGCAACTAAGACGTCGGCTACCACTCCTCGACCTACTTATTCTCCCATGGGTTCTGCGACTCTCCATCATACTTGAGTGTCTTCCCTTCTCGAGTTTCTTCTCTATTCTTTCTAGGCTTCTAAAAAATTTTAAGTTTAATTCGCCCTGCCGATCCCTGACTTTCATGAGCTTTCAGCTATCAGCTCGACGAGCCTTTGCCTCTCTTTGCAATCCTTCAATGATTTTCATTATGTGTCCTTCCTTATCCTTCTCTTTTCCATGCCCATTAGAGTTCGATCCTTCGACTCCCAGGTTAACATCCTTTCCTTCCCGTTCGTCTTTTATTTCGGGGGTAATCTACACCTTTCCCCACTCCATACTCGGCGTTGGTTAACTGGAGTCCCGACCTTTGTTGAACTCTGCACACGCACTCTGTGAAATTAAATTCAAAGTTTGTCAGGCCATTAAACTTCATAAACAATCTACAACATTTATGACTAACACCAACAAGAACAAAATACATTTCGATTCCAATGGGTTTTCTGAGCTCTCGTTTGGCTCTACACTTTTTGGGTTTTTGAAACTTCAGTTTTTGGGACTTTCGGGCCTTCGGGTTTTTCGGTACCCGGGACTTCATTACGCAGTGACTCCCAACCTCTTGTCACTCCGATTCCTGAAATCCGATACACGGTTTCTCATACATGATCCGACGATCCTCGATGAGCTAATTCGTCGATACGGCTCTTTATGCGTTAGCCTTCCTGACTAACCTCCTGGCCCATATGACCTTTATCCGATAAGACCGCAGCCTTATCTCCTATTAGGGTTTTGGACTTCACAATGCCGAAATGCATAAACTTCTTGTCCATGGGATTCCCGATTCTCCGAAACCCGATTTCCCGATGTGACGTCAGCTAGGCCCCACAACAGAGCTTTCCTTTTGGGAAATTCCCCAAATGCTCTGATCTCCTCCACGCGTCCTTCTATGATGGATGGTCCTGATCGCTTCTCACGATTTCGCGGTTCCAATTGTCCCCGGCGTCTCGTCTCCAGGATTCGCGAAACGTCGAACCCCGATGTGTCGATTTGACTTTTCTATCGGGACTTTCCCCGATACCCTGAATTACTGCCATGCGCCCTCAACGAATGGACGGTCCCGATTCAATCTCGCAATTTCGGGATTTTTGATTCCCTGATGACAAAATCCTTTGTCAACTCAAAACCTCGGTAGCCTGTATACCGACGGGTCGCTCGATCTCCGCCACTTGTCTCAAAGGTTGGATGGTTCGGATCAAATCTCGGGACTTCGCTCGGTGCAAGGTCAAAAATGCTCACCTATGTGAGTCCAGGTGTCCGGATCTTCGAATTGGACGATCGCGTGACACACGTCCTTCCTTAGACGGACGACTCAGATTCCCTCTCGTTATTTCGGAACTTGAAATGTCCCAACCTTCTCAACCTCGAGAACTCTGATATCCCGATAAGCCAACTCCTTTCGGGACTTTCTCCCTCCTATTCATGAAGCTTTAAAACTCCGTGCAACTCTCTACAGATTCGACGGCTGTCGGGTAATTTGCTCAAGATCTGACGGCTCACAAGGGTTCGCCTTCCCTCCCGAACAGATATTATAGCTTCCACACCACTGGTGTGGAGTCCTCTCTCCCTGTGGACTCATACCACAATGGCTGCGGTTTCATAACGCCGCTATACCTCCTGAGCTTTAAAAGCTCGTCAAGTAACTCCTTGACATTTTGGAGTAAACCAGGGTCCGAAATTGGCCTTCCAGACCCAATTTCCCCTCGCATTCACGGTCCAAAGACCACTCCACTGGCCCATCTAGGCTCAGTGTCGAAACCTTGGCTCCGATACCAAACTGTAACACCCCTTTCGCCCTCCTACCAAGGTTACTATAACACCACTTGGTAGATAACCCAAAATAATTGTAGCGCACCTTGGCTACCGTGTAGGTGTTACTACGTGGAATAACCAATTCTCATTCATAATTAATCGCATGCATTTAAGCAAAGAAATACATTTAAGCTCAGAGTAAGCATAAGAATCAATTTTAACATAAATAATCCATGGCAAATACATTAATCCAAATGCATAGCAGAATGCATGATAATTATAATACACAGAGATACACAACATAATTACAACATCATCTGGTACTTATCCGTAAAACAGTGGTAGAATCCACCAACCAAGTGCAGGCCTTCCACGAACCTCCCAGCCTTAGACCGCACTTCTCATCAGCTTAACAGTGGGTCACCCCCGAGATGGGACTAAGCTCCACCTCGAGACAAGGAATCCTAGTCTAGGCTGAGGTTACAGGGAAAACAACACACACAACAAAAACAAGGAAGGGATTCTCTCCCTAGGAACCTCCCACGCTCACTGCCCACATACCCTCATTCCCCACATGCTTGTTCCACCCCAGGAGAATACACCTTTTCTGTGACCTGAACAGTTTTTCGGCTGCTAATCTCCCTTTCCTTGGGTTACAGGAAGATACTGGACCGGAAGTCTCCGAGCTCTGTGGCAGCTACAAGGTTCCTTCCAGGAGTTCTCTCCTTCCTCTGCGTACTCTCTCACCTGGAGGGAGTCGCTCACAGGCCAACCAGCCACACACACAGAGTCCAGTACTGCGTAGCCTCAACAATCCCACGGGGAAAACAGACACTGGCTCAATCGCCACTAGTTCAACAATCACAGAATGGTCTCACGGTCACAGCTTCGGAACAGAGAATGCTCACACAGGTTTTTCTCAGAGCCAGACACAGCCTTCTCAAATTGCAAGGATGCCCCAATGTTCTCTACAGGAGTCAGGTTGGTCGTACTATCCAGGCTCCGTACGTGTTTTCCCATCGGGTAGAATGTAGGAGGGACCCGTCTCACGGCTCACCCTGGTCGTTTATTCGCATGCGTCAGGGTTGACACTTGTCACCCATGGAATTGCATGCGTTCCACCAACACACATCACTCTTGTACGTCCTCTCTTGCCAAAACTTAGGATAAAACATAAATGCACGTGTCTCTTTGGGATAATATTAAAATATTATTCCCAGGCTTAAGCCCCCTAGGCTTATCCCCCAGGCTCAACACTTAGCCCCTTTCCTACCTTCCAGCCCCTAATTCCTTGCCCACTCCGTGGATGCTCATCCCCCCTTCACTCATTCATCATGGTCGGTCTGCACCTGGTGGTGTTTATATTTTATTACTTGTTCTGCATGATTACATATACAACAACAGGCTCTTGGCCTTCAACACTTAGGCTCCCTGGCCTAACAAACACATAAGCCTCCAACTTATAAAAACTGGGCTCACCAGCCTATAAAACATAATTACAATTTCTTTCAGAACATGGTTTGCAACGGGGCTCGGCCTTGGGGACACTACAAAGAACCACTTTTGATACAGGACCAAACCGATGGTGATGGATGCTGCTACTGCTAATAGGATAAGGACGATGGAAGAAGAAAATATAGGCCCTCCAGGGCCATGCTCAGGTCAATCCTGCTCTCGGTACTCCATGTCTAGGACCTGTGGGCCTTGAGACATGATCTCCTAGTTATCCCTAAAAAGTGGGGATAACATCTGGCTCCAACTCGCGGACATGTGCTCACCGTAGAGTGAATGAGAACCTCAACATATCTGGCATAACCTATAGACCTGTTTGATCTCGAAAGAAGCATCAGTATCAAAATTGGGGTGGTAATGCCACCCCGACATACATATATATATATAGACTAAAATAAAGCAATCAATAAGTAAGAATGTGAAAGAAAACTTCTTACCTGTACTTACCTATTGGCTGGAATGTTGGGTGTAGTCAAACAACTAGTGAAGCCAATCTAGCAACGTCCCATGATACCTGCCTTTGTGATTCATCATAAACCAAAATAGTGATAAATCAAGCACAAAAATGTCATGAGTTAGAATATATGTCATATCACTGTAAATCACAAAGTCTAACTCATGGAGGTGGGTGGGAGGGATAAAATTGTGCCAAGTCAGGCCCTCAAGAGAGTGCTCAATCCATCTCAGAAATGGATTGTGAAAAGTCAAAGGTTCAAAATACCAACTCGAGGAATCTGAATGCTGGCTACCTTGGATGTCTTCACAACTTGAGGCCTGAGAAGGGATTAGCAAAAACTGAAAGGATGACTGACCATTCCTAAAGGGGAAGCTGGAAAACTGTGATAATAAGCTTATTCTTGAGGTACTCAAATTTCCCCTAAAATCCAGAATGAGGTTTTGTCTTACAGGAGACTTGGGAAAAGGGCCATGTTTCCAAACCATACCTTCAGACCCAATGTGGCCAGCACAGGCTAGGCCAGGGCAACTACTTAAAGTTGTAGTGATGAATTGTAAGTACCCAAATATCTTATTTGTATCACCTTCAAACTTTTAGGTAATTGCATCTAGTAACATTAAAAATACATACTCTTATGGAATGCAGGGTGATGAGTTCGATAATTAAACCACGGAGGAAGACCTCAAACTTGGTTACAAGTACAACTATAAAGTTGTAGTTGAACACTGAAAAAGCTTGGGGTAGTTACCAAGAACCACTTTCCAGGATAAGGTAAATAAAATTCAATCCACATTAACCTTTCATTGTTAATATAATACAATCATGTTTGATATCATCGATAAATTTAATGTGTTACAAGTTTGTTTTAATCAGGGGAGAAACATTATCAACCAACCATGTAGTATTGGAGACCAGTGCGTTGATGACAGTTTGCAACCAAAAGATGGTTCTCCTGTGCAGTCCCATTCCACTAGGGTGCAGCCCCACGATGGTGCTATGACTAAGGAACATGACGATTATATGGCTGTATTTTAATCATATACTTAATAATTTCGTAGTTATATATTTTGTTCTTCTAAGTTTTTTTACTTATACATTTATGATTGCCCTTATAAAGTTTGTGGTTTCAATGGCAGAGAATGTTGTACTTGAGGGTCATACAATATAATAGGAGCAAACGGGGGCAACCATTCCAACAATGTCGACCAATGCACTAGGTAAATAATGACATTGCGGGTGTTTTTTTTAATATTACTAAACTAGTTCAATGATATTTAAAAACTCACCATCTAAATTTTATATTTTTTTCTTTTGTAGGTGATGCCTCATCACAACAGCCTCCATTACCTCGTGAGTACCCCATGACTAGGCGTGATTTGCGTGAGAGGATGCAAGCACAGTCAAATTTTGAAGAGCACCCCAGAGAACGAAGACATCGATATTTATGAAATACTTAGGAATTTTAGAGCTAAGAAGAAGAGGTCGGCTAAAACTAAATGATGATGTACAATATTTTAATAACTATTTATAAAATCTATTTTCTATGAAATACTTTTTTCTACTCATGTTGGAAAAAAATGAAATATAGATGGTTAGTTCTTATGTTCAAAGCGAATTGAAATCAAACAATTTTGTAGTTATTTTAGCTTAGCTTTCTTGCATAGCTTTACAATCACATTCTATCAATTTTGAATATTTTTAATGCATATTTTCTAGTAGAAAATAGATTGGGTATTGGGGAATTGAGAGTGATGTGAGGGGGGGGAGGGGACATAAGAGATTCTGCCTTCTTATGGTTGGCCATGTTCAATAGAAAATAATTTATTGGAGTCGTTTAATCTTTGAGCAAACTTCCCTTGATCCAATGGAGCAACAACAAAGTCAATGTTGGCTTCGTTGCTACTACTTCAAATCAAGGGAGGTCGTTTGATCCAATATTAGACGCGCGTCCCCTATAAATTATTCTCGAAACCAAGAGGAGCTCATTTATGTATGTTCTGACACTCTCATAAAAATGCATCTTAGAGTAAATAATGCGCTACAAATATGACTTGTATTTATTTTGTAGATATTTATGGAGGTTGAATGATTTTGGCAGGTACTTTAAGATATTTCTTTGTCAAGCGAGGGAAGCTCAGGACAAACAAAGGGTCGTACAACCGAAGAGGAGCACGCAGTGGAAACCATTCCAACGGTGCCGACTAGTTCATCAGATCAGGTGTGATTGCTCCTTTCAACATAGTTTATATAGCCATCAATTCTGGTTATGTTTAATGTTTATGAATTGTTATGTGATTATTTATTAATGTAGGGTTTTCTACGTGATAATTTATTGAGATATATCATTTGTTTAGTACTTTTCATGTTCTCTATTTCTTCTATATATTTTCTATACCTCTTACAGGTGCGTCCACTTCTTAGTATCAAACATATGAAACTCTTATAAAAAAGTTAGGACTTGGAAAAATATGCATAGGTAAGACTCAAACAACAAGGATGAATTCTATTTCTTAGTATCAAACACATGAAACTCTTATTGAAAATTTAAGACTTGGAAAAAAAGCATAGAAATCATGTGAAATCATGGAAGTGATACTAGCTTAGGAGATAAAAATATCTTTCATCAAGATAAAACAAAACTTTCTTCTCTATCCAACTCTTTATAAAGCTTCTCATACGCATGCCTTCTACCCAAGCACCTAGTGATGACACAAGGAAGCTACTATCCTTCACCCCAGACCACCTTATAACACTTTATGAATTTTCAAGTCTCATTTGCTAACTCTTCACCTTCACTAAAGTCTAACGAATCATGCACTACTCTCATAGTCACCAAAGGTTCCTCAATCACCTTTGTCTTCTTTTGTCTCTTCTTGGCTTACCTCTTAGTATATTTATCAACCCCTTCTTCTCAATGGGTGGTTGATCCTTCTCAATGATCTCTAATACCATCCCTTATAATTGCTACAATTCAACTGAAACAATGTTAATAACACCCTCAACTTGCTGATCTTCACAATGTTGAAGCACACCCATTAGGGGATTGTCATCTAATCTAGCTAATATAATCTTAATGACATTTATCTTCCATCATTTCTAATTTACTTGATTCTATGCAACTGTTGTCCAATTTTACATTTGTATGATTGCCACGATTGAATTTGAGCAAAATAATATCTGGTTTATGTTTACAAACTTACAATCATGAAGTGACTATGGTGTACAACATGAGAATACTCTGTTGCCAAGAAAATGCTCATATCGAGGAAAAAGTATAATGTACTTTTAGGTTTATAGATATTGTTCCTCTCAGTCGACACAAATATTTTTTTTTGTATTTTCTAACAATAGATTTTTTATCCCACAGAAAAAATGTATTTGTTCTAACAATAAATTTAAGAGGAATTTGGCAACGGGTTGAGAGTCATGAGGATTTGAAAAGGCATCTTGGGGTGGAAAGAAATCTTTTGCTGGAGGAAACATGACATCTTGTGAAGTAACCTTGAAAGGTTTTCCTAGAGAATCTAGAAAGGGTGTAAGGTTATGAAAGAAGAGTTGTTCCTTGTTTCATGACAAACATGATACTTCTTTTGTGATTATTATATATATGAAATAGTAAATTTTTATTGAGGGCTTGGTGGAGAAATCCCTAATTAGGAAATTAGTGTTTTTTAGCCATTGGTTGTTGCCCATGAAGATTGGTTGTCAATGTCCTAGGGAAATCTTCAATACTATCCTTCACATTTTTTCAAGAGGTTCCTATGTGGTTGCTTCTAAGGATGAAGATTGTAGAAGAAACGCTAGAGCCCTGGTCATGAAAGGAGTCCCCTGGTTTAGGGGTAAAGTGAAGTAGATTTAGTTTTGAAATCATAGTTTTAGGATGTGGACTCTGAAACTATATGATTTTAACTTAGAAAGTGCATGTTTTATATGCAACATTGAGTAGTCTTCCCAGTCTTCCTCGCAGAGGTAATTGGTGTTAGAATGTTGTCACGATTAAGTATAGCAATCCTTGGAGCAGTATACAAAATATGATGGAGAATAAGGTTGTCACAGTTAAGTATAACAATCCTTGGAGCAGTAACCATGGTTATGGAAAGTAGAGATATCATTTGAAGAAAAAACACGAAACCACAACGACATGCAGCCTTGTAAATGACTTATAGAATATCATTAATTAGAAATATTTTAATGAAACTGTCCAATACCTGCTAAGTACTCAATTTTAATTTAGTAACTTATGAAGATTAGTTTGTCTTTATGATTCTAGAAGAGATAGTTCCTCTATGATTTATATGGGATATGTGTTCTTTAACTCCAACTTGGAGGGAACTACCGGTTTCACCAATGTATGTCTTTCCATATGTCCACAAGATTTGGTAGATGCCTTTTCTTAAATATGGGTTGATTGGGTCCTTGACATATTAGAAGAGATTTTTCATATTGTTAGGATGAGAAAACATTGTTTTGATAATTTTTCCTTTTTTAGAAACTTGGAAATTTTATTGGTCATGCCTTGAATGTAAGGAAATAATGCTTTATGATCTTCCTTGCTCTTCATACTATTATCTTCAAGTGTTTTGTTTGTTCCATCTCTCTATATGACAAAAAACTTTGTTGATTTGTGATTTTTTGTATCCATTATCCTTGAGGCTTTTCATATGACACAACACTTAACCAAGATCTCATTAGACTGACACAATGTCCAACAATACCGAACATCAAAGCAATTAGATATGTCTAGCTTAGAGCACTACACACAAGAGTTCCATTACTAGGTTCTTCCAAATGACCTTGAGTGTTAGGGGAGTTTCAAGGTGCTCTGTAGGGTCTTCGAATAACATTGCTAGGCTTTGCATCAATACCATTTGAGTGCTATAAGGGGTGGTAGTGGCTCTCCCTTAGCCCCTTACTACATTTCCATTTATGAGGTAGACATTGAGTTAAGTCCTTGTTGTTATGTCTAGGCCGGTCTCCCTGTTTTTTTCCATTAGCACTTTTATAGCACCAACTCTTCCATGCTCTTCTCATGTTTCTTTTTGGATAGTGAGTCAATTACTTTATTATTTTGGAGTTGCCTTGGGTACTCTTGCAAATGCTTTTGTTGAATGTATTTTTGTTTAAGTGCCATTGACCTATTTTGGTCATTCATTTAACATTAATAAATTTATCTTATCATATCTTATCAAGTGCATTCTCAATTTGAATTTTTCAATGATCTGTAGAAAACTATTTATCATTACTATTATCCTCATCATTGTTTTATCAAGGTAATGATGTCAGATAGGTGGTGACATGATTAAAACTTTAAAATTCTTAGAATGCCATTCTCATTGAAAACATTGTTTATGTGATAATCACTGTCTACGAAGTTACAAACCATTGTAACTACTCACATCATATATTCATAAATAAATTAATAGTGGTAAGTGAATGGTAATAATTGTATGTACGACGTATGTGTGCAAGGCTAATAAAATAAAATGGAATTAAAAAATAAACTATCACAGTTCCATCTTAAATCCTGGTTTCTTTAAGCTTTGAGATGTTTGCACCTGTTTTTTGTTTCTCCCCGTATGTGCTTAATGGATATGAGATTAAGATGGATCTATGCTAGTTAGAAACAATACTTGCATGTTGCATACCATAAATATCAATTAGGTATAATAAGGTGGTATCTTTTAAGACTTTATATGCCCTTTAATTTCATAGTCATTTATATTATAAATTTCAGTGATACAACCCCAAGTTGATATTAGAAAGTGACTAAGTTAAACAGGGACTTATTTAGTGTGTGGAATCTAACTTTGATGGTTAAGTCAATAGAAAAGTATAAGATGGGACCTAGGTATTTTTGCAGAGGCACATGAGTAACTCAAGAGAATTAGGGCAGTAATGTCCATGTTTTGAAATATTTTGTTTTTATTTGATGTCCCATGAGGGAAGATTCCCACAAGTTTCATTTGGAAAGAAGGAAATGATTGTTGTACATAAATATTAAGTAATTTTTGGGGCTATCAAATTGATAGAATCAATGGAACATAGATGATGGTTATTATAAGGAGACGATGGTTATCAAAGACTACAAGAAAATTTACAGAATTCTCTCTCTTTTCCCCGACTGATTATCTTCCACTATTTCCACCTATGTGATTAATTGCAAGGTTTCTGTGTTTATATGTTGAAGGAAAATTACCTATGTTTCATTTTGAACCCTGGCATTTTTTGAATATGCACTTTTTTAGGTTAAGAAACATAGAGATTTAAATAATTTGTGAGATTAAACTTATATCATTGCATATGAACTAAGAGCAGAGAGAAAGAAACAACTGAAGAAGAACAATGCATCCAAAATCAAATCTTTAGTTGATGAAGTAAGATTTGCTTATGCATATCCAATTTCATAGACTATTCAAAAATATTGATTAAAGAATACAACATTTTAACTGTAATTTTAGAGTAATTCAACCTTTTGATTTATCTTTTCTTTCAAAGAGATTGGATAGATTGTTTTTCATCTAGAAAATGGTTTATTACCTGCAAAATATTGAATGCAACTATTTTGTCCCTCTCTGAAAATTAATATATTGGGTGTACTTTCTTATTTTAAAATTTTACAATGATGATTCACTTCAATGTTTTGAGAATCATGACTAGCAATGAGCCATGATGAAGGGGATATCCACAGGGTGGACTAAAATGTAATGTTAGAAAACCTTTGCTTCAAACACTTGTTCAATTGAAAAGGACAACAATCATGCATACATTGTTCTTCATGTGTGCTTATCCTCTCTTTATTGTTAGATGTTCTAGAGTCATGTTTGGTTGTTGAGATTCACAAGATATAGTGCAAAGAATCACTTTGATAAAAGATGAATAAGAATCACTTGACTTAAATTACAAATGAGAGTGGGTATATAAATATCCAACTCAAGAGGTAGGGTAGTTTCCCCAATAGGGTTTGAGTCTATCTGTACAAGGATGGGCTTAGCCAAACCTAGAAATATAGTAATGATTACAATATAAGGTCGGCCAAGGCTGAAAGTGAAACCTACACCATTTTCAACATTGGTAGAGTGAAATATTGAATATTTATTTAGAATACAAGTAGTATACGTAACGGTGTTACATGAGACTTGTGCTCGCACCTTATTGACATGTCTTGGACGGGGATGATGTATTGGAGACGTGGGCTACATCTTGGGTACAGATAGGCCATACTCGATTTGGTAGGGTATGCTGGGGATGTAGGGGGGTGAGTCCTCTTTCCTGTTCCTCCCGTCTTGGACACATGGATGCACCTCATGGAATGAGGAATCTATACACATCCCCAAAGTGTTGGTCTATGTAATGAAAAAAATAAAAAACCCTAATCACTCCCACCCTTTCCTAGTTGGTCCACCTACCCTCTTCTTTATATTGAAACCTATGCAAACCATAAATAAAATCATTTTCACCATTTTCTATTCATTGTTAGTTGGTGCGAGGCATCCCTTTGGTGTTAGGCATTACTTGGAGCTGAAAAATCACATTTGCAATAGATTTTCTGAGTGTTTCCCTTGGATTTGACGTTTACGATGCACTAGTGCTGGAGCACATGGAAGCAGAAGGGCAAGCGTTGGCTAATTTATGATTTTGACATTTATTACTTTATTTTTTAATATTCGTATAAATATATGTTGTTAGAACTGGAATTGACACCGAACCTATCGACCAAAAAACCAGAACCGAATTGGTCCATCCCAAAAAACTGGAGCCAAGAATAAAACTAGAAACAAAATTATTGGACCAAAACAGATAAAATTTTCAAATTTTGATGAATTTCTTTTATTCATATACATTAATGTAAATCCTAGTCATTAGACCCAAAATATGCAAAGTTTTCTCATGTATATACCATGCAAGGGTAAATATAACAAAATAGCGCCAAGTGCAATACATGTTTGCAACAAAATACATAAACATTGAGGCTCTAATTGGCCTCTAGAGTCCTAAAACGATCATGCTACAACAAAATAACTACATATCATTGAAATCGTGCCCTATATTGGGGTCCTCATCATCAATGGCACCCTTTGCATTTGACGTTGGCCTTTGCCTCTCCCTCGATCCATTAGGGATATCAGGATATTGTACTAGTGCTTGGTGCTACTTGTAGATACAAGTCCATCCACCTTGTTTCTCAAGTCAACACTCTCCAATTTTGATGAAATTGGCTAATCCCTAAAAATAAGATTTCTAAGGCTATGGAGTGGGGTTATTAGGTGACATAGGAATAGTAAGCCTTAACAAAATGTATGGTTGTTGTAGTATATGAAATGGGATAAGGACAATATATATAAATGAAGGACAAAAACAAGGAATAAAAAGAGATGGAAGGAAACCAATGCCTATCAGTCATGGGGTAATGGAGTCATATGACATTGGATAAACGAGAGAACAAGTATGCCGCAAACAACTAATTTTAATTAGGTCACATGGTAGAAAAGGTTTGTTTACCATCTTCCGCCAACTAATATATGAAGGAACTATTTGATAAGTTTATCTTTAAGGTAAGGTAAAAATGTAAAAAGGGCCTAATATGATGCAACTGAACCTTAAGTGTTTTCTGGAAATCTATTGATAAAACTAGTCTTGGAGGGATAAGATTGCCACTCACCAATCAAATTATAAAGGAACTGTTTTATGGCCGAAATGTGCTTCCAAAGCTGCAACTTAATTGATAGAATAAAGGAGAACAAGTGTTGAAATAAAACACAAAATAAAGCAAAAGGGGGAGCCTCATCATATTGCTTTACTCTTAGATGAATGAATTCATTACTAAGCCTTTATAAGAGAATGACAACAAGAAGCATATACAATGACATGAAAAGCAAATTGAAGAGTGCAAATAAACCATACGTTAAAGTGAATCAATACCAAATCCAAGTCCAGGACACCAAGATTATTCTTAT
>JASDQU010223914.1:2733-17866 GCA_032191745.1 Picea mariana | reverse complement strand
ATAATAATAATGACATGATTAATCCACAATGGGGATTTAATCCAATAACAAAATAATAAGAATGCTCTTCGCAGTTACATTATTTCAACAGTAACAACATACATCAGTACATGAAAGTTCATAATCTCCATCGCATCTTGGAATAGGCACATATATGAAAGAGGTGCCACAAAGGGTCCCAGGGTCTTCATCCGTATCCGACATCCAGTATGGTTCTAGCTA
This sequence comes from Picea mariana, assembly GCA_032191745.1. Taxonomy (NCBI): domain Eukaryota; kingdom Viridiplantae; phylum Streptophyta; class Pinopsida; order Pinales; family Pinaceae; genus Picea; species Picea mariana. The sequence goes on along the minus strand of JASDQU010223914.1, from coordinate 17,644 downwards.
TGTGAATAAATGTATTGACATCGAACATAGTAGAACCCACTTGATTATCATTCAATGATGAAAACCGTTAACAAGTGTGAAGGGGATCAACAATGATGACAATGATTCCTAAGGTACCGTCAGTACCGTCCAACAAGCGTGAATGAATGAGTTGAATTTGAATACTCACAGAATCATCTGATTAAAGGTCGATGATGTAAACCCACTGTCAAATGCGAGGAAACCTACCATTGAGGCATGCATGTCCCAAGGTACTAATTGCTTTCTAATTCTAGTTCCCGGATGATGTACTGGAATTGACAAGAATAGACTCATCGAAGGAGAGTCTTGATGTATCCTGCATCATCGACACAAAACAAATGTAGGATAACAAGGAATAGTAATGGACCAAAAGAGCATGAATTGACACAAGGATGATAGTAAATGATACTACAAATGTGGACTTCCCTTGAACATGTGGCAGAATGATATATTACTTGAAAGCATTGACTCAACAACATACAGACCAAAATCATATGTGTAAACACACAGGATTGGAATGACGTGGAGACAAACAAATAACCCAAAGTGGAGATAATTTCCATGTTCAAGGGAGAAAAAAATAACTGCCATTAATATATAAGAACTCGACCCACTTCCCAAATTTTTCCCCCACCCAGATAGGAAAGTACCTCTCTGTTTTTTAGCGAGCTCAAGGAGGGTAACAAATGCACATTTAACTCATCTTTAATGAGTCCCATATTCACATGTTTAACGAACCTGAATAAAGAATGATTTGATCCCAGATGGATCTTTCAATGTATGTTTTACGATTCCAGAGAAAGCAAACTTGATGGCCTTTTCATATTTAGACAGTCTGAAAAGATGTTAAAGAAGACCCCAGATGGACTTTTTCGTGAGTTTAGTCTCCTAAGACCGAAAAAGTATAAACTAATACTCAAGAAAACTCTCCTAACTAAGACAACCAGGGTCTTCCTTTTTTGTAAGTAGCATTATGAGACCGAAAAAGTGATAAATTGCCTATCAATAGATGTGTTTTCTAATTTATTTTAATGAGCGTGAAAAACATCAAGATCACTCAACAACCTTTTCCATTTGAAGGAATCTTAAAATAGCTTAAAGAAATCTCCAAAGATTTCATTTTGCGTATAGCTCTTATGAGTCTGAAAAAGTGATAAAAGTATACTCAGTAACCTATTATCATGTTTTAATGAGCACGAGAAAGAACAAATACTAAGCTTGGTAACCTATTCTCATGTATTTACAAGAATTAGAAATAACAAATACTAATCTTTGGATTGGTTTCATTTTTACATAAGATTGAAAACAAATTAAAACTATGGTTGGGTAGGTTTCATTTTTTTGCAAGCTTGAAACTTGAAAATAAAATATGCTCGGAACCCGTTTCATTTTTTAACGAGCTTAAAACTAAAAAATAACTGTGTGTTGGCCCTCAACCAAGTTTTGAGGACACATTGGTCGGGTTTGACCACTTCTGGACTTCGAAAGGCTGGTCGAAAATGGAGCGCCCAGGCGGAGCTGAGATCGAGGGATCTCACTTCTTTTGTGGACCCATCAAGAAGTTCATTAGGGTTTTGGGTATTAGGGTTTAGGGGATGTCAACCCATGGGTTTACCCATGTTTAGGGTTTTTTTTAAAGGATGTAAAAGTATAAATAATAAAGAATGTAATGTAGAATAAAAAAAGCGGTGTAAGTAGCTAAGTGAAAGAGGCAAGTAGTTATGAGTTGCTCTGTGCAACAGACTGTGTATGTAAGGATTTGTGCGTAATAGAGGAATTGGCTCTATGCCTCGAACTGAGTTTGGGAAGGAGGATCTGGTGCTTAGTGCACAGGAGTAGAGAAATGTAGCATATTGAAGCCCAATAAAGAAAACGAAGTCGTTGGTGGACGTAGCCCCACACTAGGGTGAACCACCTAAATCTTGTGTTGATGGTTTTCTTTGCGCTATAATATTTATGCTGTGAATCTGCTTAGTGCATCGAATGTTATGAATGATAGATAGATCTATGAATGTTTAATTCTTTGTATATGTTGAATGTGTTAGATGTGACTTATGATGCTAAGTGCGATGTGTATTTTGTCATTATTATTGCGTTGAATTGTACTTAGGGTTTGATCTGCGATGTGAATAAAGCTAATGAATTAATATACGTTGTTCCTAAGTATCCTGCAAAGTGTTGTAATCACAGATCTCTGTCCCATCTTGGTTACAGACACCTGAGTCTTGTAACCCCCCCTATCTCTACCTCGGGTGAGACTTCACCTTCTTCCCAGGTGTTGTCAAAAGGGCCGATAGTTAGGGTTTTTTGGGTGCGATGTTGAAGCATTGAACCTTGGGTCTTCCCCTATGCCAATAAATGGTTCCATTGTCGAGATCTGAAACGAGACCTGAAACTGTGATTGTTGGGAACTAAAGTAAAGAAAAGAGAAGCTTTGTGCATAGATCTGTTTTTGTAGTGCACAATATTCTACTTAACTTGTGAAGCTTTGTACCAAGAAAGAAAACCGATCTGAAGAAAAGAGGTAATATCTTGAAAGAGGTAATGCTCTATGCTTTGATAGAATAAGATAAGTGAAAAAATTTGTTTCGAAAGCATGAATCTAGGTATGTTTGATAGATTATGTCCTAATCTAAAAGCTAGGGTACAGTTAGAAGAAAAATTTGATCTGAATAAATTTGATAGAAATAGAGAAAGATATGTTATTCTTATGCATAGAAAGAAATTTTGGACTAATGAGTGGATGCATAGAAAGAATTTTTGTAGATTGCAGGTCCAAAACTATGATCCTAGTGCACAGTACAGGAAAGGTTGGGAAAAATTTAAAAGAAAGAGAGGATTGACATTATGTTATAACTGCAGAAGACCGAGACATCTTGCTAAGGAATTCCCTGGTGTAGGTCCTATTTGTCCTTGTTGTAAAATTGTTGGTCATGAAGTTCAGGATTGTCCAAGAATGATTGCTAAAGTTGAAAGGATGAATATGAGATAAGAAAAATATCAAGAGAATAAGAGCATGTTAAAGAATCATCAAGAGCAAGAATCAAAGAAAGATTAGACTATGTTAGCACAGTTAAAAGAAGCAATGAATGATCACAAAGATGTCAGTTTACTAGAGATATTGAAAGAAAAACAATGCATAAGTACAAGAATAGGAGACTTCGACATAGACTATGTCCTGGATGAGGAGACACAAGTGAATATCAAGACAGAAGACACTTGGGAAATTTGGGAACACCCACTATGGTACTATTGAGCACTCAACACACCCTAAAAATCCCATGTCAAATTTTACTTTTTGGGTACCACTTGATCTATTGCACTGTCTAATTCGACCTCAGTATGAAAAAATGTTGCCTCTGCTTATCATTTTGTTTTCCATTTGTCTTTTGAAGTTTGCTCGAGCATGCGAAAACCAATGACTTAAAAGACTAACATCTAAATTAGAGAATTAATAGTCAAAACTTTCCCCGAAGCACTTAAGGAATTCGACATCGGGAAGGATTGAGCATGAAAGAAATCACTCAAGAGAACCAAGGTCGTTGAGTGTCGATATTTTTCGGCGTCGAAAAATGAAATATGCTCTTTCGCGACAAGCATCACGCAAGGATATCGCTGACAATTGATTCCCTTCGGCGTCAGTAAGGAGAGAAAAGAGTAGGCGTTGCACGAATAAAGGAAATATATTGTCTATCGACGAATTCTGAAACATTTTTGGTATCAGGGGTTTTTCAAGGACGTTAACTCACAAGGAAGACACGCGATAGGTTTATTGCCAAAATCCGACCTCTGATGCCTTTTCACCATCGGTAGTCCCAAGTTTAGCTTAAAGTGCTCGACTTAAACAAGGTCCCGAGTCTGACCATTACCCGTAAACTAAGTTCCTGGTCTTTAGTACCTTTTATCCTGAGTCAGTGGTGCCACGTTGGTACCGTACGATGAAATCAATCAGCGTCGGGGGTTTTTCGTAGAAGCATATCAATGAAAAAAATAAAGCAAATCGAAGCAACACTAAGTACAAAATCAGGATTAACTTACAATAAATCTATACAAAGAAAACAGTAGATTCATACACAAAGATAAAAAACGATGCATTCAAATACTATTACCAAAATCCTTTTGTCAAAATCTCAAGACTTTTTATATTAGACTCCCATCAGGCTCAAGTTACATACAATAGACACTATCTACACCTTTTGGCCAACCAACCTGGTTACATTGAGGACATGAAAATTTTCACAAGAAAAAAGGGAAGACTATCAAAATTCTGCATCATGTTTAAGAATAGAAAATGTAAATCCCATCGATTAATTGGCCGGATCGGAAGATCTGGAGAACCATTCCACTATTAAACATTGCAGAGTCTAATTGGGCCTCAGTGGTGGGTTTGGTTCCTACTATTGAATTAAAGGGATTTAAGACCTATCAATAGGTACTTGCATTGGGAAGAATAGGCTTGTTTAAAGGAAAGATGATAACCCTGTGTGGAAGAGATACTAATGTACCTGTTATCATTCATGGAACATTGACATAAGAGGAATTTGAAGTCATTAAACTTGTTGAGAACAACGCCCCTTTCCCCTATTTCTAGATAAAACTTGGATTGAGAAAGATCAGATCAAAAGGAAATCAGAGGAAGAAGCTACAAAAAAGAAAAAGAAAGAACTAAGGGATTTCATAGCTAGAAAAATAGATCGACTGATAGAAGAACGAGAAGTTGAGTCGAAGCAACAAAAGACCAGAGAATTAGTTGTCGAGGTTGAAATAAGACAGGAAGGTTTGAAGGACCTATTCATGTAAGAAAGGAATACATCTACCCAACAATTAATAAGAGAAGAGAAATTAACTTAGAACCCTTTGAGCACACATCAGCAGTGCAAAGTCACTTCACTAGGAGAAGATAAGAATAAGAATGGAAAGAGAAATCCAAAAATAGTTAGAGAGACTCAGATCACAGGAAAGAAGGAAAGGAAGCTCAGTAAGAATAAGGCTAAGTTGGAAAATCTATAAGAAGTTACAAAGAAAAGATGGAATATTTCACAGATTGGAACTTCGCAGGAGGCAGGTTTGCAGGATTTGAACCTCACTGAAACAACATAACCGCGCAGAATGGGACTTCACTCTGGTGAAGCTATAGACCGTCGGAGGTGCCCCAACCGTTAGAATGAATCTTTGGAATGGCTAGGAAATGCATTTATGGGTGGATAGACTGTCGCCATACGTTGAGACCACACCAGAATGGACAGATTCACATTGATTGAGGCATTATTGTCCATTGGAGGAATTCGTTACGACACTTGCTTGCTTAACCCGTCGGATGTTGCGTTGGGACCACTTTTTGCTACCCGTGATTATTTAAGACAACAAACAAATCGATTGTGTGTGTTGATTTGTGTTATCAGACCTCGCCATATGTTATTTACCCCACTATCCATTCACCTACCCCGACTTATTTGTTAAACAATGATAATGTCGGTCGAGCACACTGAGCTAGAGAAGTTCATTGAAGAAATTTTGAAGAAGTTTATTGTTGATAAAGCTATGTCTCAGGCAGTACAGGTATCATCGACCCGAGGACTGCAGTCTTCCACTTCGACTGGATGACGTTCAAAACGTGTCAACACTTCGACTGAGAAGAGAATTAAGCATCGCAACGATATGGATAACGCGAAGTAGATATCGTCGATCTTACCTGATTACATCTCGACTTTGGCTAGCATGGTTAATCACAACAGCATCCCATCGGACTTCAAGTACACATTGATCACCGCATACATTATGAAGGGAATACGCATAGTTGGAACCTAGTTAGGACAGATCCCAGCATTGAAGAACAATGATTTCAACCTTGGAGATAGAAAGAACCATGCCATGCTCGCGCCCCATAGATATTTGATGAAGAAGACTAGGAAGAAGCCATGCATAGTCTCCCAACCTTGGATAAAGGAGTTGGCATGGTCCACAATACTGAACGTGATGACGATTCCTCACTTTGGCTGACATCAGGAGGTTAACGCTTGCATTAAACTTGTCTTTTCATGCTATCATGGAGGATATATGGGGCTCGACAGGTGCATTAGTGTGGATCCAGCATTGATCCATCTGATCATAGGACTGAGCATGCAGGGACCCGACCCTCAATAGTTCTACCCAGAGAAGACCTCAGATCGTTCCCTGGCATGCGATGAAGTTGAGAAGGGAAGGAGAGGCTACAAGGTAGCCTCCATCTAGGATGGTGTAGTGTGCCTAGCTTGCCAACTCATAGTTGGAAAGCTCGTCAGAAAGAACTGCCCCACGCAGGTCACCGGGTTCATGGTGGACCTCACAGGAAAATGCGTGGAGGGGATGCAAATGAATTGGGTGAGCTAACTCATCAACGAGCTCGAGAAAGACTGTCACGAAGCACATAATCAAGGATACGAGTTCCATTTCAACTGGTTTCTTGTGTTGATCATATTTTTCACTTGGAAAATGCTGGAGGGAGCAACTTTTCCAAAAATTGAACCATCAGAGCCACTGGCAGCTAGATTTTCTACATTATGGTATACAAATGATATGTCAAAGCAATGGCAGTTGAATGCAATTTTCGAAGCCTACTATAAACAACTGAAGGTTGCCATAAAGTAATTCCCACGGATGACACCGTGTACTCTGCACCAGTACAGACCACTAGCTAAATTCTACGCATATCCACACTTTATTTATATCACTGTGCATAGAGACGAGAGTAAGGAAGAGTTACAGTCCTATTATAAGATGATCGATGAAGACATGTAACATATCACGAAGGAGTGGCCGACAAAGTTCCTAGTATCGGTTGATGATGTAGAACTCTCCGACCCTGACATCATCGGAAGCCCCTTGGTCACTCGGTTTGAGCATGCAAGACAGATAAGTGCGAAGAAGAAAAAGAAAAAGGAGGAAGTTCAGAACATAGATACTGATGAGGAGTACAATGCCTCATAATAAAGTAGACCTGGCATGCCTGCATGAGGAGGAGGAGATGAAGTAAGTCAAGAAGTAGGAGGGGAAGAAGGAAAAAAACAATGAGAAGGAAAAGCTACACCGCCAAAGGATCTGCCTACCAAGGCAAAAACATTGAAGAAGAGGAAGGTTTCTCCACATAAACCCTCAACAAGAAATAAGACCCGTGATAGTAAGCCTCAGATGGAGGCCACACTCATGAAGGATGACATTGGTCTAGTCCGCGGAGCAATAAAGGAAGCATCCGAGGACCTATTACAGAGATATGGCACAAAGCAAGAAGAGTTGTATGTAAGAGTTGAGAACAAACCATGGATGATTTTAGGGGCTAAATTTCGCTCATGGGCTAATTTTCCATGGTTTTTCCAAAAACAAGATTTTCTATTTTAAAAATGATTCGCCCAAATTCTATAGGATAAAATTATTTTACCTTAAAAATCACCAAAATTTTATAAAAACTATATAGAATCCTTAGAAATTTGAATATTTTTAAAAAAATATAGCCAAACGTTTATAGTTAGCATATGAAGGATTAGTAAGATTCGCTAAGGTTTCTACATTTTAAAATAAATTTCCATCCTTAAAATCATCCCTGGAACAAACTGAAGGAAATACAATGAGCCATTCAATTGATCCGCACAGTACCTACTTCCCACTCCTCATCGGATAGTGTAGAGTTGGGGGATGAGCCATCCCAACTTTGAAGACTTGCATATGTAACAGAGCCTCAGCTTCAACGATTCCAAGAAGAAAAGGAACAGACCACAGAAGCCCTGAAGAAAGAAAAAGAGGATATCTTGGAGCAACTACGAGTTGCGCAGTACTGTGTAACCACATATGAAAACGAGAAAGATGTGTTCTGGGCAATTCTTGAGGAAGACAAAGTGAAGATACAGAGGGAAAAGGACCAACTACTTGAAAGAAGACTGCAGTCAAAGAAGTGGTGAGAAAAGTACTTCGCTCTATTCTAGGCTTTCAACAAGAGGAACATGAAGCAGTCAAGGTTCAAGTGATGAAGCTCGTTGAGGCCATCCAGTAGCTCCAAGAATGAGTAACAAAGTTGGAGATCCAAGCAGTTATGAGCACTTCGTAGGAAGTGCGTGGCTAGAGGGAGGAATCTGCTAAGAGATTGTTAGAACATATTCTTGCAGGGGAGTGTTTTCCCTTCAGTTTCGACCCTTGGATGACCAAGTGCGAAGAAGGGGGGCTTGAACAACCCCACAAATGTGTTTCAACCAAATTCGGGGCACGTTCTACTAAGACACGCATGTATCGGGACCAGGGAGAATGCCACCTTGGGAATTTTGAATTTGAGAAAGGTGCGTAGAACATCTGGGTCATCCAACCAAGGGGACATGCGGTCTGAGATTGGCATTTCATGCTTTCACAAGGTGGAGCGATCAAGGAATAGATTTTTAAAACTTGTGAAAGGCAAAATTGCAAAATGATCTGAGCCGTCCTTCTCAGTAGGACGCGTGGCACACTATTAATCATTTCATGATTTCAGGGAATGGAGCAATCAAGGGGCTGAGTCATGAGGACTCACGAAGTGTGAAATTGCGAAATGATCAGAGTCATCCGATCAAAGAGGAGCACGTGTTAGCTGATCCGAGCATCACGATTTCGCGACTCGGGGTTTCAAGCATGGAGCATAGCGCAAACTCCTGACACACGAAATTGCAAAGCGCTCAAATTTTGGGCCCATGGTCATAGCCCATGGCCTTATGGTGTGCAAGTCCGAGAAGAAGATTAGCACTTGTCATGTGAATATGGTGACATGGGGTCTTCAGGGAAGCAAACTTGGTCTTCAATTTCAGAGCAGATCTGACCGTCAATCTGAATTTGACCATTTCATAATTTCGGGCATCGCGATGTTGTGAATCAAGGGGAGTGAGAACTCTCGATATGAGAAGTACTGAATTTCCATTTGGTTAAGAATGAGGTCATGGCCCATGGTTGTATGGGGCAATAGGAAGAGATGCACGAAAGGCTGGATCCCCCGAATTGATCATAGGAGAATAGTTGTGTATCCTCAAAGCGCCAGGATTGACCGAGGGGGATTGTGAAATCGCCCGGAACATTCATGGGCATTGGGCCTCGTCTTGATACCCGTAAAGGAAATTAATGAGAATTAATCAAGTGGTTGAAACCTCATTTCACCACATAAATGAAAGGAATGGGGTTCTGGAGTGGTCATCCTGTGGTACCTCTACAGATGAATTTCCCTGCCAGAGCCATACCGATCCAAGATTTCGTCTAATAGAAGAATGTAAGTGCAGCCTGACAGGCGAAGACTGAAGCATCATGCCTTGAATATAGTGACCATAGCATGCTTCTGTAGGGATCAAGTTCCAAGTATATGTAGGCATTTTTGTCATTTTTGTAAAGGTCGATGGTAGAGCAATGCTCCTGTATTGTAAAGTTTTAATGAACACTCTAGTTCTCTGGTTATGTATACGCATTTGAGACTTCTTGTTATATGACAGTCATCTTTCTTACTCTATCTTATTTCCCTCTGATACTAAAAGAGTTCATGAGTGATTGATTCACATGAATTATTGTGACTGTATTATGATGAATGTTTGATCATAGTGTTGTTATAATTCCTTTCAGTTTCTTTGAAATTTGAATTCAAGAAGACCTTGGGTTTAAGTTTTTCTTCCTTAGGCTTTCAAAAAGCCTGATGTTCACGGAATACCTCTACATTCTTCATTGAATTCTTCCTCCTACTCACCTTTACTACAACCTACTGACTGAGGTTCAACTAAGACCTCACCTGCTTGAGTATGCTAGTCCATTTTTCTGAGTTAAAATGATATCATCTTGAGTCTACGCCCATTTGACCTCTTTGAAAATGAACCCATGACATCAAATAATGATGGGTATGAGGCTTACCTCTGCCGCAATCTAGGGGTGACTTATGGTACTAACAGAGCGCAGTGGAAAGGATCATAGTCCTCGCCTTAGAATGCAAGAAGCTAAGCAACAAAAGTGCACAGACCCACGAACACCTCACAGAATACCCAGAACTTAAGAAGTTGGAGGCAAAGCTACTTAGGTGCAGTAGTAGACACCAACAGTTCAAGAGAAGATGAGGTCACTCAATGCGGATGAGAGAATGAAGAGATCACAAGAACAATGCGTGGTCCAGCAGAAGATTATAGCCACCTAGGTCAGAGTAATGGAAGTCACCCAGAGGCTACAACCGATGCAGGATGAAGCATGTGTGGTGTTTGAAGAGATTGAGGGACAAGGTACACAACTATACCAAGTGGTTGCGGCAGTGGAACAACACCTAGAAGGGCCTGTTACGAAGAAATTGATCCAGGAGTTCGCTGAGCAGGAGGCTCAGGTGAAGCAGTAGGTCGAGGCAGCTCGAGCTAAGCTCGAGGCCTTTGAAGTAGCACTGCCCAGATATGAGTGACTCAAGACAAGTCACAGGTGAGTGTTGGGGGCCTCTTGGCCCTCGACCAAGTTTTGAGGAAACATTTGTCGGGTTTGACCACTTTTGGACTTCGACAGGCTGGTCGAAAATGGAGAGCCCTGGCGGAGCTGAGATCACGGGATCTCACTTATTTTGTGGACCCAACAAGGGGTTCACTAGGGTTTTGGATATTAGGGTTTAGGGGATATCGACCCATGGGTTTACCCATGTTTAGGCCTTTTTGTAAGGGATGCAAACATATAAATAAGAAGTAATGTAATGTAGAATAAAAAAAGCGGTGTAAGTCGCTAAGTGTAAGAGGCAAGTAGTTCTGAGTTGTTGTGTGCAACAGACTATGTATGTAAGGGTTTGTGCGTAATAGAGGAGTTGGCTCTATGCCTTGACCTGATTTTGGGAAGGTGGATCTGGTGCTTAGTGCGGAGATCACTTGTCCAGTGTGAAGCTTGGCTCTGTGGATTAGTGCACATGAGAAGAGAAATGAAAGAGATTGAAGCCTAATAAAGAAGTAGAAGTTGTTGGTGGGTGTAGCCCCACACTAGGGTGAACCACATAAATCTTGTGTTGATGGTTTTCTTTGTGTTATAATGTTTATGCTATGAATCTGCTTAGTGCATCGAATGTTATGAATGATAGATAGATCTATGAATATTTAATGCTATGTATATACTAAATGTGTTAGATCTAACTTATGATGCTAAGTGTGATGTGTATTTTGTCATTATTACTGCGTTGAACTGTACTTAGGGTTTGATATGCGATGTGAATAAAGCTAATGAATTAATATACATTGTTCCTAAGTACCCTGTGAAGTGTTTTAATCACATATATGTGTCCCATATTGGTTACAGACACCTGAGTCCTATAACCCCCCTTGCCTCTACCTTGGGTGAGACTTCACCTGCTTCGCAGGTGTTGCCAAAAGGGCCGGTAGTTAGGGTTTTGTTCATGTGTTGTTGAATCATTGAACCCTGGGTCTGCCCCTATGCCAACACTGTGCTCAGAACTTCCCAACATAAGTTCCAAAGGTTTCAAGGGAGGATACCCATGGGTAGTTGGTATTTTTCCCCTAGCTTGAGAAACTAGTGGATTAACTCCAACATGATAACCATAGTCTGGAGACATGCCCCCAAGCTTCATTTCATTCACTAAATCTTATTCTATCACCAATTTATATATCGGAATAGAATCTTATTTAATAATAGAAAAATGTTCACTAGAGAGGGAGGAAGAAAGAGGATCAACTAACCCAGGTGGATGAAAAGAAGGTTTAGGTATGAGGTCTAATGAAAGACTCGACTTAATGGGAGAGGCAGTATTTTCCTTTTTTAATGATCTTGACATGGGAATAGAACTATGCTCATACAATCTAGATTCGATTCCTATACATCTGTTTCATTTTTTAACGAGATTTCCACTCAAAAGAAAATTTTTTCTCGTAACTCTATGTTTCATTTTTTAATGAGCTTGACACTTAAAAGAGAACCGTGCTCCCAACTCTCTTTTTTAGAATTGTTTACAAGAGGACAATGATCTGAAATGAATACATGTCAAGGTACCTACCTCTCTTTTTTTTCTACCAATTACACAAGAAGGTATAACTTTGCTTTCCAAAAGGACAAAAAGACAAAAAATGTGTCCATTGTTGTTATTTCTACATGCCTATGTTAGGCTAGTTCAAGTTTTTCAGATATAATAAGGTTGAGGATTTTTCTTGGGACATATCCTTTCCCAACAAGAACATGTTTTTGTTCCTAGAGCGCATGTGTGCATTCTTTTTGCGTCGCATGGATGTGCACTGAGCACACTCGACCTCATTTCTTTCTAGTCACAAAAGAATGTGTGCACTCTTAATGCAATGGATAAAGAATTTATTGTGTCCCAAATAACTTTATGAATAAATATGTATAGGGGTTTGGAGAAAACTAGGACCTAAGGGCTTAATATTGAAAGTGTTTTGAAGCATAAAGAAGTGCTTGGAGCACCAAGATGTAGGTGCAAGGGTTGTGGGTCCTTCAACAAGAGGTATAGGCATAGTGCACTTAGGGCTTAGGTGTGGAGGGGGTTAAGGGCCAAGTATATATTATGCCTACGTTTAGATGGATCTAGAGGGTCATGGTCATGGTCTAGCACTATGTCATGGTATAGGTCTAGGTCTTGGTCATGGTCATGGTCATGGTATAGATTTAAGTCATAGTATAGGTCATGGTCGTCATATAGGTCTAGGTCATGGTCTAGTTCATGGTCTAGGTCTAGCTCTAGGTCTTTCCATGCCTTTTCATGTCCAGATCTTAGTCTAGGTATTTCCATTTCTATCTCAAGTCCATGTATTTCCTTTTGATGTACCAAACTTGATAGAGTGTGTGAGTCTGACAGGGAGAAAGAGGAAGAAATAGAGGGGGAGTAGATAGAGAGTGTATGAGAGTGTGAGAGGAAAAGAGAGGAAGATGGAGAAGTGGGGTAGAGAGAGAGAACGTGTGAGAGTGTGAGAGGGATAGAGAGGAAGATAGAGAGGGGGGTAGAGAGAGAGTGTGTGTGAGAGAGTGAGAGGGAGAGAGAGGAAGACAAATATGAGGGTAGATAGGAAGTGTGTGTGAGAGAGAGAGGGGGACATAGAGGGTGGGTATAAAGAGAGAGAGTGGGAGGAAGGGGGTGGAGAGAGGTAATGGAGGTAGAGAGTGGTAAATAGAGAAAGGTTGGAGATTGGGGGAGACAGAGGGAGGGGGAAAGAGGGGTAGATGTAGGAGAGAGAGAGAGAGAGAGAGAGAGAGAGAGTCGAAGGAAGGGTGAGAGAGAGAGGTAGGAAGGGTAAATAGAGATTCTGTGAGAGTGTGAGAGGGGGAGAGAGGAAGATAAAGAGAGAGTGAGAGAGTGAGGGAGAGGGAGATAGAGAGGGGGAGTAGAGAGAGAGAGAGAGAGAGAGAGAGAGAGAGAGAGAGAAAGAGAGGGAAGGGGGGKAGATAGAGGAAAATAGATAAAGGAGGGGAGAGTGAGGGAGAGAGAGGGAGGGGGATATAGTGAGCGAGAGAGGGTGGGTTAGATGCAAGAGAGAAAGAGATGGTATATTTAGGAGAGAGAGAGAGAGAGAGAGAGAGAGAGAGAGGGAGGGAGAGGGGGAGAGAAAGACAGAGAGGAGAGTAGAGAGGGAGTATTTGAGAGTGTGGGATGGAGGAAGAGAGAGACAAAGAGAGGGGGTTGAGAGAGATTGAGAGGGAAGGGGTTAGAGAGAGGTAAAGAGAGAAGGGAGGAGAGAAAGAGAGAGAGAGGGAGGGGGATACAAAGTGAGGAGGATACAAAGTGGGGTAGAGAAGGGTAGATGTAGGAGAGAGAGGGAGGGAGGGGGAGAGAGGGAGAGGGAGGAGGGGGGTAGAGAGAGAGAGTGTGTGAAAGTGTGAGAGGGGGAGAGAGGAAGAAAAAGAGATTATGTGAGAGTGAGGGAGAGGGAGACAAAGAAGGGGGGAAGAGAGAGAGGAAGGGGGAGAGAGAGAGGGAAGGGGAGTAGATAGAGGAAAAGGGTGAAAGGGGGGGAGAGAGAGGGAGGGTTAGATGAAAGAGAGAGGGGGGGGGGAGGGAGAGAGCCAACAAGAGAAGAAGAGAGGTAGATAGTGATATGGAGAGAGGGAGAGGGAAGGGGTAGAGAGAGAGGGAGGATGGATATAAGGGGAGGGAGGAATAGAGCCAACAATAGTAGAAGAGAGGTCGAGAGTGCGATGGAGAAAGGGAGGGAAAGTATAGAGAGAGAGGGAGGTAGAACGAGGGGAAGAGAGAAAGAGGGTGGAGAGAGAGGGAGAGATAAATAGGGGTAGACAAAGAGAGAGAGAGAGAATGAGACTAATAATGAAGAGAGAGAGAGAGAGAGGTGGTAGATGTAGGAGAGATAGTGGGAGGGAGTGGGAGAGATATAGAGAGAGGGAGGAGGAGGGTAGAGAGAGATTGTGTGAGAGTGTGAGAGAGGGAGAGAGAAAGACAGAGATAGAGTGTTTGAGAGTGTGAAAGGGAGAGAAAGAGGGATGGTAGAGAGAGAGTGAGAGGGAAGTGGGGTAGAGAGAGATAAAGAGACAAAGGGGGGAAGAGAGAGGGAGGGAGAGAGAGGGGTAGATGTTGGAGAGAGAGAGAGAGAGAGGATAGATAGTGGGAGGGAGGGGAAGAGAAAGGGGGAGGAGAGAGGTAGAGAGAGAGTGTGTGATAGTGTGAGAGGCGGAGAGAGAAATATAGAGAGGTGGGGTAGAGAGGGAGAGAGAGGAAGACAGAGAGGTCAAGGTAGAAAGAGAGAGTGAGAGGAAGGGGGAGAGAGAGAGGGAGGGTTAGAAGAGATAGAGAGAGAGACAGAGAGATACAAAGAGATAAGGGGAGGGAGGAAGAGATCCAACAAGTGCAGAAGAGAGGCCAAGAGTGAGATGGAGAGAGAGAGGGAGGAGGTAGAGAGTGAGAGAGAGGAAGGAGGGACATAATGGGAGGGAGGGA